>OX387657.1:24124639-24371249 GCA_947568875.1 Fissipunctia ypsillon | reverse complement strand
ACCTAACCTAACCTAACCTAACCTAACCTAACCTAACCTAACCTAACCTAACCTAACCTAACCTAACCTAACCTAACCTAACCTAACCTAACCTAACCTAACCTAACCTAACCTAACCTAACCTAACCTAACCTAACCTAACCTAACCTAACCTAACCTAACCTAACCTAACCTAACCTAACCTAACCTAACCTAACCTAACCTAACCTAACCAACCTAACCTAACCTAACCTAACCTAACCTAACCTAACCTAACCTAACCTAACCTAACCTAACCTAACCTAACCTAACCTAACCTAACCTAACCTAACCTAACCTAACCTAACCTAACCTAACCTAACCTAACCTAACCTAACCTAACCTAACCTAACCTAACCTAACCTAACCTAACCTAACCTAACCTAACCTAACCTAACCTAACCTAACCTAACCTAACCTAACCTAACCTAACCTAACCTAACCTAACCTAACCTAACCTAACCTAACCTAACCTAACCTAACCTAACCTAACCTAACCTAACCTAACCTAACCTAACCTAACCTAACCTAACCTAACCTAACCTAACCTAACCTAACCTAACCTAACCTAACCTAACCTAACCTAACCTAACCTAACCTAACCTAACCTAACCTAACCTAACCTAACCTAACCTAACCTAACCTAACCTAACCTAACCTAACCTAACCTAACCTAACCTAACCTAACCTAACCTAACCTAACCTAACCTAACCTAACCTAACCTAACCTAACCTAACCTAACCTAACCTAACCTAACCTAACCTAACCTAACCTAACCTAACCTAACCTAACCTAACCTAACCTAACCTAACCTAACCTAACCTAACCTAACCTAACCTAACCTAACCTAACCTAACCTAACCTAACCTAACCTAACCTAACCTAACCTAACCTAACCTAACCTAACCTAACCTAACCTAACCTAACCTAACCTAACCTAACCTAACCTAACCTAACCTAACCTAACCTAACCTAACCTAACCTAACCTAACCTAACCTAACCTAACCTAACCTAACCTAACCTAACCTAACCTAACCTAACCTAACCTAACCTAACCTAACCTAACCTAACCTAACCTAACCTAACCTAACCTAACCTAACCTAACCTAACCTAACCTAACCTAACCTAACCTAACCTAACCTAACCTAACCTAACCTAACCTAACCTAACCTAACCTAACCTAACCTAACCTAACCTAACCTAACCTAACCTAACCTAACCTAACCTAACCTAACCTAACCTAACCTAACCTAACCTAACCTAACCTAACCTAACCTAACCTACCTAACCTAACCTAACCTAACCTAACCTAACCTAACCTAACCTAACCTAACCTAACCTAACCTAACCTAACCTAACCTAACCTAACCTAACCTAACCTAACCTAACCTAACCTAACCTAACCTAACCTAACCTAACCTAACCTAACCTAACCTAACCTAACCTAACCTAACCTAACCTAACCTAACCTAACCTAACCTAACCTAACCTAACCTAACCTAACCTAACCTAACCTAACCTAACCTAACCTAACCTAACCTAACCTAACCTAACCTAACCTAACCTAACCTAACCTAACCTAACCTAACCTAACCTAACCTAACCTAACCTAACCTAACCTAACCTAACCTAACCTAACCTAACCTAACCTAACCTAACCTAACCTAACCTAACCTAACCTAACCTAACCTAACCTAACCTAACCTAACCTAACCTAACCTAACCTAACCTAACCTAACCTAACCTAACCTAACCTAACCTAACCTAACCTAACCTAACCTAACCTAACCTAACCTAACCTAACCTAACCTAACCTAACCTAACCTAACCTAACCTAACCTAACCTAACCTAACCTAACCTAACCTAACCTAACCTAACCTAACCTAACCTAACCTAACCTAACCTAACCTAACCTAACCTAACCTAACCTAACCTAACCTAACCTAACCTAACCTAACCTAACCTAACCTAACCTAACCTAACCTAACCTAACCTAACCTAACCTAACCTAACCTAACCTAACCTAACCTAACCTAACCTAACCTAACCTAACCTAACCTAACCTAACCTAACCTAACCTAACCTAACCTAACCTAACCTAACCTAACCTAACCTAACCTAACCTAACCTAACCTAACCTAACCTAACCTAACCTAACCTAACCTAACCTAACCTAACCTAACCTAACCTAACCTAACCTAACCTAACCTAACCTAACCTAACCTAACCTAACCTAACCTAACCTAACCTAACCTAACCTAACCTAACCTAACCTAACCTAACCTAACCTAACCTAACCTAACCTAACCTAACCTAACCTAACCTAACCTAACCTAACCTAACCTAACCTAACCTAACCTAACCTAACCTAACCTAACCTAACCTAACCTAACCTAACCTAACCTAACCTAACCTAACCTAACCTAACCTAACCTAACCTAACCTAACCTAACCTAACCTAACCTAACCTAACCTAACCTAACCTAACCTAACCTAACCTAACCTAACCTAACCTAACCTAACCTAACCTAACCTAACCTAACCTAACCTAACCTAACCTAACCTAACCTAACCTAACCTAACCTAACCTAACCTAACCTAACCTAACCTAACCTAACCTAACCTAACCTAACCTAACCTAACCTAACCTAACCTAACCTAACCTAACCTAACCTAACCTAACCTAACCTAACCTAACCTAACCTAACCTAACCTAACCTAACCTAACCTAACCTAACCTAACCTAACCTAACCTAACCTAACCTAACCTAACCTAACCTAACCTAACCTAACCTAACCTAACCTAACCTAACCTAACCTAACCTAACCTAACCTAACCTAACCTAACCTAACCTAACCTAACCTAACCTAACCTAACCTAACCTAACCTAACCTAACCTAACCTAACCTAACCTAACCTAACCTAACCTAACCTAACCTAACCTAACCTAACCTAACCTAACCTAACCTAACCTAACCTAACCTAACCTAACCTAACCTAACCTAACCTAACCTAACCTAACCTAACCTAACCTAACCTAACCTAACCTAACCTAACCTAACCTAACCTAACCTAACCTAACCTAACCTAACCTAACCTAACCTAACCTAACCTAACCTAACCTAACCTAACCTAACCTAACCTAACCTAACCTAACCTAACCTAACCTAACCTAACCTAACCTAACCTAACCTAACCTAACCTAACCTAACCTAACCTAACCTAACCTAACCTAACCTAACCTAACCTAACCTAACCTAACCTAACCTAACCTAACCTAACCTAACCTAACCTAACCTAACCTAACCTAACCTAACCTAACCTAACCTAACCTAACCTAACCTAACCTAACCTAACCTAACCTAACCTAACCTAACCTAACCTAACCTAACCTAACCTAACCTAACCTAACCTAACCTAACCTAACCTAACCTAACCTAACCTAACCTAACCTAACCTAACCTAACCTAACCTAACCTAACCTAACCTAACCTAACCTAACCTAACCTAACCTAACCTAACCTAACCTAACCTAACCTAACCTAACCTAACCTAACCTAACCTAACCTAACCTAACCTAACCTAACCTAACCTAACCTAACCTAACCTAACCTAACCTAACCTAACCTAACCTAACCTAACCTAACCTAACCTAACCTAACCTAACCTAACCTAACCTAACCTAACCTAACCTAACCTAACCTAACCTAACCTAACCTAACCTAACCTAACCTAACCTAACCTAACCTAACCTAACCTAACCTAACCTAACCTAACCTAACCTAACCTAACCTAACCTAACCTAACCTAACCTAACCTAACCTAACCTAACCTAACCTAACCTAACCTAACCTAACCTAACCTAACCTAACCTAACCTAACCTAACCTAACCTAACCTAACCTAACCTAACCTAACCTAACCTAACCTAACCTAACCTAACCTAACCTAACCTAACCTAACCTAACCTAACCTAACC
The DNA here is from genome assembly GCA_947568875.1 of Fissipunctia ypsillon. Classification (NCBI taxonomy): domain Eukaryota; kingdom Metazoa; phylum Arthropoda; class Insecta; order Lepidoptera; family Noctuidae; genus Fissipunctia; species Fissipunctia ypsillon. The sequence continues at coordinate 24,367,248 of OX387657.1, read as the reverse complement.
TAACCTAACCTAACCTAACCTAACCTAACCTAACCTAACCTAACCTAACCTAACCTAACCTAACCTAACCTAACCTAACCTAACCTAACCTAACCTAACCTAACCTAACCTAACCTAACCTAACCTAACCTAACCTAACCTAACCTAACCTAACCTAACCTAACCTAACCTAACCTAACCTAACCTAACCTAACCTAACCTAACCTAACCTAACCTAACCTAACCTAACCTAACCTAACCTAACCTAACCTAACCTAACCTAACCTAACCTAACCTAACCTAACCTAACCTAACCTAACCTAACCTAACCTAACCTAACCTAACCTAACCTAACCTAACCTAACCTAACCTAACCTAACCTAACCTAACCTAACCTAACCTAACCTAACCTAACCTAACCTAACCTAACCTAACCTAACCTAACCTAACCTAACCTAACCTAACCTAACCTAACCTAACCTAACCTAACCTAACCTAACCTAACCTAACCTAACCTAACCTAACCTAACCTAACCTAACCTAACCTAACCTAACCTAACCTAACCTAACCTAACCTAACCTAACCTAACCTAACCTAACCTAACCTAACCTAACCTAACCTAACCTAACCTAACCTAACCTAACCTAACCTAACCTAACCTAACCTAACCTAACCTAACCTAACCTAACCTAACCTAACCTAACCTAACCTAACCTAACCTAACCTAACCTAACCTAACCTAACCTAACCTAACCTAACCTAACCTAACCTAACCTAACCTAACCTAACCTAACCTAACCTAACCTAACCTAACCTAACCTAACCTAACCTAACCTAACCTAACCTAACCTAACCTAACCTAACCTAACCTAACCTAACCTAACCTAACCTAACCTAACCTAACCTAACCTAACCTAACCTAACCTAACCTAACCTAACCTAACCTAACCTAACCTAACCTAACCTAACCTAACCTAACCTAACCTAACCTAACCTAACCTAACCTAACCTAACCTAACCTAACCTAACCTAACCTAACCTAACCTAACCTAACCTAACCTAACCTAACCTAACCTAACCTAACCTAACCTAACCTAACCTAACCTAACCTAACCTAACCTAACCTAACCTAACCTAACCTAACCTAACCTAACCTAACCTAACCTAACCTAACCTAACCTAACCTAACCTAACCTAACCTAACCTAACCTAACCTAACCTAACCTAACCTAACCTAACCTAACCTAACCTAACCTAACCTAACCTAACCTAACCTAACCTAACCTAACCTAACCTAACCTAACCTAACCTAACCTAACCTAACCTAACCTAACCTAACCTAACCTAACCTAACCTAACCTAACCTAACCTAACCTAACCTAACCTAACCTAACCTAACCTAACCTAACCTAACCTAACCTAACCTAACCTAACCTAACCTAACCTAACCTAACCTAACCTAACCTAACCTAACCTAACCTAACCTAACCTAACCTAACCTAACCTAACCTAACCTAACCTAACCTGGGTTCAAAAGGATGCGAGACTACCGGGGCGCGAGAGTCTACCAGTGCGCGGAACAAGGAAGTGGAACTGTGAAGGCGGCAATAGTCGTTTTCGATCAAGACCTGGACGTAGCACAGTGTCCAAAACTCACCACCAATAACATCACGGTGGTGAGGATCCGAACCAGCGCCTGGGAAATCGCAGTGGTCTCCTTCTATTTTGAACCGGACCAGCCCATACAACCATACCTGGAGCAGCTTCTGCGGATTCGTGAGGAAATGGGATCAATAAAGATCATAATGGGAGGTGATGCAAATGCGAAGAACACCTGGTGGGGTAGTTTGGTTGTGGATTGCAGGGGTGAGGAATTGTCCGGGACTCTGTATGAGATGGGATTGCAGGTGCTTAATGTCGGAAACACGCCAACTTTCGATACCATCAGGGGTGGAAGGGCTTACGCCAGCTTTGTTGACGTAACAGCGTGTTCAACTGATATGCTGGACCTGGTGGATGACTGGAGAGTTGAGGAAGGCATCACGAGCTCGGACCACAACGGTATTGTATTCAAAATTAATCTTCAAAAAGCAAAAGGACTCAACATTAAAAGAACAACAAGAATTTATAACACAAGAAAAGCAAATTGGAGCCAATTTCATGAGAAATTGACCCAATTAAAAGCAGATTTAAACTTAAACCCTATAGAAATTAGTAAAATTAATAATAAAACAGATTTAGAAAATAGAATAAACAATTATATTAAAGTCATTACTGAAACATGTGAAGAAACTTTGGCTAAAATTAAAAATAAGGACATACTTACAATACCGTGGTGGTCCAATGAGCTTGCTGATATGCTGAAAGAGGTCAACACCAGGAGACGCCGCATTCGATGCGCTGCACCAGTCCGGAGGGCGAGAGTCGTCGAGGAGTACCTGCAAGCAAAAGAAGAATATGAATTCCAAGCCAAAAAGGCGCAGATTGTCAGTTGGAAGGAGTTTTGTGGAAAACAGAATAAGGAAGGAGTGTGGGAAGGCATCTACAGGATTATAGGACGGACCGCAAAAAGACACGATGATTTGCCGTTGGTGAAGGATGGGGTGCCGCTCGATGGCAAGGATTCGGCTACGCTGCTGGCAGAGACCTTCTACCCCGAGGACCTAGAAGAGGATGATAACGATGACCACCGTCGGACGCGTGAAGCGGCCAGTTGCGTAAACGACTGGGTGCATGATGAATACCATGACCCGCCGTTTACGCATCAGGAGCTAAAAACCACGGTGGAAAGTTTCAACCCTAGGAAAGCACCCGGGGCGGATGGTCTCACAGCCGATATCTGTGCCCAAGTCATATCCCGGGATCCGGGAACGTTTCTTGCACTGGCCAATAAGTGTCTTGAGCAGGGCCACTTCCCCGGAGCCTGGAAAGTGGCCACAGTGGTGATTCTCCGGAAGCCGGGAAAAGACTGTTACACAACCCCTAAATCTTACAGACCGATCGGCCTCCTACCAGTCCTGGGCAAAATGCTAGAAAAATTGTTGGTGGCAAGGTTGAAGTGGCATCTGATCCCGCGGTTGAGTACTCGTCAGTTTGGCTTCATGCCCCAGAAGAGCACCGAGGACTCCCTCTACACCATGATACAACATATCAAATCAAAGCTGAACCAAAAGAAGCTGATCACTGTTGTGTCACTTGATATAGAGGGAGCCTTTGACAGCGCATGGTGGCCGGCAATTAGGACCAGACTGGCTGAGGAAAAGTGCCCAGTGAATCTCAGACGGATGCTGGACAGCTACCTGGCTGGTAGGAGTGTTAGAGTGAGGTATGCCGGAGCTGAGTGCCAAAAGACCACAAGTAAGGGGTGCGTACAGGGGTCGATAGGTGGTCCGATCCTGTGGAACCTACTGCTGGATCCTTTGCTGAAGGGGCTGGAAGAGCGAGGAGATCACTGCCAGGCTTTCGCCGACGATGTGGTCATGATCTTCGACGGTGACACAGCATTGGAGGTTCAAAGACAGGCCAATGCCGCCCTTGAGTATGTTCGGAGGTGGGGCATCCGCAACAAGCTGAAGTTTGCACCACATAAAACCTGTGCAATGGTAGTAACCAGGAAGTTGAAGTACGATGTCCCACTTCTGAGCATGGGCGGGGTCGACATTGGCATGTCTAAAGAAATTAAAATACTAGGGCTCACAATCGACCATCAGCTCACTTTCAACACCCATGTTGCTAAGGTGTGTAGAAAGGCTGCGGATATTTACAAGCAGCTAACTAGAGCGGCCAAGGTGAGCTGGGGTCTGCACCCGGAGGTCATACGGAGCATTTACACGGCAGCGGTGGAGCCGGTGATACTATACGCGGCGAGCGCTTGGGCGCCGGCCGCTAAAAAGATCGGAGTGCAGAAAAGCCTCAACGCGGTCCAACGAGGATTTGCCCAGAAGCTGTGCAGAGCCTACCGCACAGTCTCCCTAAACTCGGCACTGGTTCTGGCTGGGATACTCCCGCTCGACCTCCGAATCCGGGAAGCGGCTGCGCTCTACGAAGCCAAGAGGGGAGTGCCCCAGCCTGCACTAGGAGACAGGGAGGTGGAACGGATGGCCCCAGCGATGGAGGCCCCGCACCCCGCGGAGCAAATAAGTCTGGAGTTTGGAAGCCTGATAGACGAGGAACAATATAATACCCACGGCGATTACGCCGTGCGGATCTTCACCGACGGCAGCAAGATTGAGGGCAGGGTCGGAGCGTCGCTATCCTTATGGAATAGCGCCTCCGAAATAAAGGCCCTCAAACTCGCCTTGCCGTCCTACTGCACCGTCTATCAGGCTGAACTCCTGGCCATAAAAAGAGCGGCAGAGGAGGCGCTCAAGCGCAGCGAAGCTACGTTCGGCATCTTCAGCGACTCTATGGCGGCTCTTCAGTCAGTGACCAATGTTGGTTCCTCCCACCCTCTGGCCGTGGATACTAGAGACACCATACGACGCTGCAAACTCCAGAACAAGAGTGTCTCCTTGTTCTGGATCAAGGCCCACGCAGGGTTGGAGGGAAACGAGAGAGCTGACCAACTCGCGAAGGAAGCCGCCCTAGGGTTGAGGAAGAGGCCGGACTACGATCTGTGTCCCGTATCATTCGTCAAGCGAAGAATCCGCTCGGAAACGCTTGACGAATGGAACGGGAGATATAAGTCGGGTGACACGGCTTCAGGCACAAAATTGTTCTTTCCGGACGCGGTGGTGGCGTACGGTGTGGTGCGCAAGATGGCTCCAACGAGCATAACCACGCAAATACTGACGGGGCACGGTGGGTTCTCTGCATACCTGAAACGCTTCAGGTGTAAAGAGAATCCATCGTGCGCCTGTGAGCCTGGCGTGGAAGAGACCGTTTTGCACATACTGCTCGAATGCCCGATCACGGCAAGGATGCGTTACGAGACGGAGCAGCAACTCGCCGTGGCATTGGTTGCCCAAAATCTTCCAAATTTGTTACAAGGAAAGGACAGAAAAGTGTTTTTAAATTATTGTTCAGATATAGCATCGCTAGTTATTAATAGGAATAAGTTAGCTTAAGAAAAATATGATACTAATTATATAATAAATATATAGATGATGTATCATAATAATAAAATAAGTAATAATAATAATAAAAAAAAAAAAAAAAAAAAAAAAAAAAAAAAAAAAAAAGTAGGTTTATAATATTGTATAAATAGCATAGAAAGTGGGCATTTTAAGATAGTTCAAGTAGGATAACGTGTGTGATCGAGTTGAAGTTTTTCTTTGGGTTGGTGTTTTTGTTATTTTTTTGTGGTCAAGCCACAGTAATTAATATTATATCTCTGTGTTGTGTTTAGTTCTTAAGGTTGGATAACATTTTGTGTTTTGTAAATAAATAAACATATACTTCAAACAATAAGGTCTCTGATCATGTCAGAGGGACACTGAGCAAGGGCAGGAGTGTGGTTTTAGCCGGTAAGAGTCCGGCACTGCCCAGACTGTCTCATAAGTGAGGCAGTCTGGGCGTCCATGAGGATTTCCCACTCCTGCCAAAACAAAAAAAAAAAAAAAAAAAAAAAAAAAAAAAAAAACCTAACCTAACCTAACCTAACCTAACCGTTATAACTTTGCATCCAGGTGACGCATTTTGAAGCTGTTTTCAGCTAATTTGATCTTTAATAGGCTCCGTACTACTTTTTGACTAGTTAAAATTGACGAAAACGCGAAAAATTTTTTCCGCCCATCGACTTAGAAAAATTCTCAATATTTTTCTTTACGGAATCCTAATTTTAATTTTTTTTTCAAAATTGTCCAAAAAATCGTCATTCTTTTTAGTTTCAATAGATACCTACATACCTGCCTTACCTGTACTCTGGTACGCGATCCGCGTGCTCGAGTCCCGTTTGGTGGTTCAAATTCTTGGTTTTTACATAATTTTCGGTCGAAAAACACGTTTTTTGCCTGAAATTCAAAATTTTTGTTCCGCATAATTTTCAGCAACTGCACAGATCGCTGGCCCGCGCGGAGACGCGTCTTTTGACACCTCGCACGTGCGCCTAGCGAATATAGAAACTCAAAAAATTGCCCGCCCGCCCACCCTTTTGCTACTAGGCAGGTAACCTTACGATCTAGGCGAAAAATTAAAAATTCATTTCAAGCTCTATTTTATTTAAATCCATTTTTACTTTTATTGACCTTACGGTCGTGCAACCGTAGGAGTAGTTATTTCATTAAAATTTTAAGATACTCTCTGTGTTGTCCCCCCTTTACAGGGATCCAGAGGTATCATCAGTGCCCTCTGATTAATTTATTAGATGAATATCACCTTCACTTCTGCTGGAAATATGATCCGCACACCGACGAAGAAAAACGCGAGCTCGCCGGCCTCTGGGGGCTCGCCGCGCTCAACCGAGAAGGCTGGACCCTCGCTTCCTAGCGTGAGGCGCAGTATCGGGGAATGGGAAGCCGGAAAATCTCAGCCTCAGGCCAAGTCTTCGGCCAACACAGAGCAGGATGACAAACTGCCGGTTCCCGGCACTTCGGGGGTGCGCTGCGTGCCCACGGACAAATCGAAACAGCCAAAGAGTTCTGAGTCTGGCTACCCCAATCTCACAGCGGAGGCGAGAGCTTGCCTAAATAAAGCTAAGCTTCATTTGGGCAACTCTCGCAACCTTAAAACAGAGATAAAGACGGAGGTAGTCAACGCAATAAACAGACTCTATGAGCTCGTGAAAGAGGCAGAGCGAGGTAAAGTGCCTGTCGCGCCGGCACCTGCGGTCATTCCAGCAGCTATACCGACGGCTGAGCAATCGGGGCAGACAAAGGGTGAACCGACAGAGCTGATGAGGAGCCTTGTGGAAGGCCTCAAGGAGCACAAGCAGGCGTTGCAGGAGTGCCAATACCATACCCAGACTCTGTCGGAGCATCTTCAGCAGGCCCCTCGCTACGTCGCAGGTCAGGGTCCAACCTTCGCGGAAATGGCCGCTGGCCCGAAGCAGCAAATCCAAGAGCCTCTTCACTCGGTGCTCGTATCATCTGTCAATGATCAGGACACCAGTGAAGAGGTTATTGAGAAGCTCAGGAGGGCGGTCGATGCCAGGAATGAGGGCACGAGAGTGGAAAGGCTGCGCAAGGTTAGGGACCAAAAGGTAGTGGTCGGCTTCAGGACTACAGAGGAGCTCACAAAAGTTGCCGACAAAATAAGGAAAGCGGGAAATCTGGTGGTAGAAGAGGTAAAAAACAAAGACCCGCTAATTATTATCAAGGACGTCCTCTCCTGCCACTCAGATGTGGAGATTATCGAAGCCCTGAAGAAACAAAATACCCACCTGATCGGTGATATACCTGCAGGGGATTTGAGGTTGGTGGTGAAGTACCGTCGGAGAACAAGGAACCCCCATATGGGCCACGTCATCCTGCAGGTGTCCCCTACTGTATGGCAGAGGCTGACTGTGGCGGGTAGAGTGCACATTGACCTACAGCGAGTGCGAGTACAGGACCAGTCCCCACTGGTGCAGTGCACTCGCTGTTTGTGCTTTGGCCACAGCCGAAAATTATGCACGCGGCCCGCTGATCTCTGCATCCACTGCGGTGATCCCCACTTGCGGGCGGACTGCCCTTCACGGCTGGCGGCGGAAGCGCCTAAGTGTCACAACTGCCTATCTGCCAAAATGGACAGGACTGACCACAACGCCTTCGACAAGGAGTGCCCGATACGCCTCAAATGGGACGCGTTGGCGCGCCTATCGGTGGCGTATTGCTAAAGTGGAGCCGGCCTCTCCTAGACGTGGGACCCGAACGGACCACAACGGTACTGCTTACAAAGTTAATGTTCAAAAACCTAAAATGATATTCAGTTTCAAAACCCCAAGATGTTACAATAAAAAACAAACGAATTGGAGCCAATTTCATGAGAAATTGGCCCAATTAAAATTAGACTCTAAATTAAATTCATTAGAACTTGACTTAACTTACCATAAAATAGATTTAGTAAATAGTTTATATAGTAAAATTAATACAGATACTAAAGATATAATTCGCAATATACATACCTTACCGTTGTGGTCAAACGAGCTCCTTGACGAGAAGAAGGGGGTCAACACCATGAAAAGTAGTGGAAAACAGGCCAAAATTGTAAATTCAGAGAAATATAGAAAATTGAGTTTAAAATTAGTAGCTAAAATTCATAGGATAGAGGATAAATTTAAACAATTAGGATAAGAAATTATGTCTATATGATATATTGTATATATATTATGATAGCCATATTATAAACATAGTATAGATAGAAATATAATATTTTATAGGTATTAGCATTAGTAGACTCAAGGAAAAATACAAAAACAAACATAGAAATAAGTTGTTAGATAAACGTAAGATATAAGCTTGTTAGGAAACCCGTTAGAAAATAATAACACTAGATTTAAGTTTTGAAATATTAGAAGTAAGGCAACTGCTTCCAGGAACTCCTTAATTCCTGCAACAGGACTGATGAAAAAAAAAAAAAAATAAAAAAAAATAAAAGAGACTAATTAGAACACTGCCAAACAAGGTCTCTGATCATGTCAGAGGGACACTGAGCAAGGGCAGGAGTGTGGTTTTAGCCGGTAAGAGTCCGGCACTGCCCAGACTGTCTCATAAGTGAGGCAGTCTGGGCGTCCACGAGGATTTCCCACTCCTGCCAAAACAAAAAAAAAAAAAAAAAAAAAAACCTAACCTAACCTAACCTAACCTAACCTAACCTTTTTTTTTTTTTTTTTTTTTTGTTTCGGGGTGGAAAATCCTCATGGATGTCCTCCGCCCTGGGGCGGGCGGAGGGGTCTGTCAGACTCTTACTGACTAAAAACCACCCCGGTGTTCCATCTCACACCTACGCCGAGGGTCGCGGGAACTTACGATCCTTCCGCAACCCCCGGCTGGTGCCGGCCCGCTACGGCAGGCCTCTCCTCGTGTCGAGGGGGGGAGTGAGGTGTTTGACTCCCCCCGCGACGTCTAAGAGGGGCGCGCGTGGAACACTACGCGCCGCCACCTCGGGTCCGATGTATGGGGGGGTGACGGACGTCCCCGAGTCCGTCGCCCCTGGACCCATTTAGGGGGGCTGGAAGAGGGCGTTGTCCGCCCTCCGCCGACGCCCAGTGCGCCTGCTGCGGGCTGGGTGAGAGGATGTGATCTCCCTCTCCCTTTCCGCAGCCTCCTTCTGCGAGATGACTGTCTCGCAGAAGGAAACCACCGCGTCCCAGGACTCCTCGCTGCCGACCATCGAATTAACGACAGCCGGCAGCGACAGGTCACTGCCTACTCTAGAGATGAGGGCACGGCGCGGCTCCTCCCAAGCGGCACACTCTGCCAGCGTATGCCGCGCCGTGTCCTCCCGACAGTCGACGCAGTGGTGACACCGGGCGTCTGGCTCCCTGGTTATGCGACACAGGTACTTCCCGAAGCAACCATGCCCCGAGAGCACCTGCGTCACCCGAAACGACAAGGAGCCGTGCCTCCTCCCGAGCCAAAGGTCGAGCACCGGCCGGACCGCCTCGATGGTGCCGAGGCCGGCGGTAGGGCGTGAGAGCCTGTCCCGCCATTCCGCCACCAGGACCTCGCGAAGCAGCAACCGACGCTGCTCCATTAGTCGCTGCATCGGTCGCTCACCTCGCGCCTGCATTTCCTCGCGCCACCGATACAATGACGCGAGTAATTTCGCCTCCAGGTCCCAGGGCGGGGATCCGGCCAGTGCACAAGCCGCCTCGTAGGAGATCGTGCGATACCCCCTGATGACTCTGACGGCCATCGCTCTCTGCGGCCTCCGCAGAACAGCAATGCTACCGGCCGTCAGGTCAGCCGCCCAGATCGGGGCCCCGTACAGGGCCATCGATCGCACGATCCCCACGTAGAGTCGCCTACAGGCGGCGCTCGGGCCCCCCAGATTGGGAAGCAGCGTTGACAGCGCCCCAGCCGCGCCCATCAACTTGGGCACCAGCCGCCGGAAGTGGGGTCCGAAGTCCCACCGGCTGTCGAGCACCAATCCCAGGTACTTCATGGTAGACTCGACAGCGATCCGGACCCCCCCGACCACTATGTGTGATCCGGGCGGCGGCGCCCGCCGGGGACCATGGAACACCATGGCCTCCGACTTGTTGAGGGCCACCTCCAGGCCGAGGCGCCGTATGCGGCCCACCACCTGTGAGATCGCAGCCGTCGCCAGCAACGCTGCCTCCCTGTGCGAACTCCCAACCTAACCTAACCTAACCTTTTTTTTTTTTTTTTTTTCTATTTCGGTGACGGGGTGGAAATCCTCATGGATGTCCTCTGCCCTGGGGTGGACAGAGGGGTCTGTCAGACTCTTACTGACTAAAACCACCCCGGTGTTCCCTCGCACACTTGCACCGGGGGCTACGGGGGCACTTAAGCACTCTTCAACGCAGTCCCCGACTGGTGCTAGCCCGCGTCTGCGGGCTCCGTCTTGTCGAGCGAGGGGAGTGAGGTGTTTGACTCCCCCCGCGACGTCTGAGAGGGGCGCGCGTGGAACACTACGCGCCACCACCTCGGGTCCTGTGGAGTGGGGGGCGGCAGACGTCCCCGAGTCCGCCGCCCTTGGACCCATTTAGGGGGGGCCGGAAGAGGGCATTGTCAGCCCTCTGCCGACGCCCGGTGCGCCTGCTGCGGGCCGGGAGAGCACTTGAAATCTCCCTCTCCCTTTCCGCTGCCTCCTTCAGGGACATGACCTTTTCGCAGAAGGAGATCACCGCGTCCCACAACGCTGCGCCACCGACCATAGAACGAATCACAGCCGGTAGCGACAGGTCGCTTCCCACTTCCGAAATGAGGGCACGGCGCGGCTCCTCCCAAGCTGCACACTCTGCAAGCGTATGCCACGCCGTGTCCTCCAGACAATGGACGCAGTGATGACACCGAGCGTCCGGCTCCCTGCCTATGCGACACAGGTACTTCCCGAAGCAGCCGTGCCCCGAGAGCACCTGCGTCGCCCTAAATGACAGGGAGCCGTGCCTCCTCCCGAGCCAATCGTCGAGCACTGGCCGGACCGCCTCGATGGTGACGAAGCCGGCGGTAGGGCGCAAAAGCCTGTCACGCCACTCCGCCACCAAGACCTGACGGAGTTCAGACCGGAGCAGCGTAATCTGCCGCTGCACCAGTACTACGCCCCGCGTCCGCGCCTCCTCACGCCACCGATGTAGTGACGCGAGGGCTCTCGCTTTCAGGTCCCACGGCGGGGTTCCGGCCAGCGCACAAGCCGCCTCGTAGGAGATCGTGCGATACCCTCTGATGACTCTGACGGCCATCATCCTCTGCGGTACTCGCAACACTGCGATACTGCGGGCCGTCAGGTCAGCCGCCCACACTGGGGCCCCATACAGGGCCATGGATCGCACGATCCCTACGTACAACCGCCTGCAGGCGGTACTTGGGTCCCCCAAATTGGGAAGCAGCGTTGACAGCGCGCCCGCCGCGTCCATCAACTTGGGCGCCAGCCGCCGAAAGTGGGGGCTGAAGTCCCAACGGCTGTCGAGCACCAATCCCAGGTACTTCATGGTTGACTCGACAGCGATCCGGGTCCCCCTGCGGCGCTCGTCGGGGGCCATGGAAAATGATAGCCTCCGACTTGTTGAGGGCCACCTCCAGGCCCAGGCGCCGGATGCGGTTCACCACCTGCGAGACCGCAGCCGTAGCCAGCAACGCTGCCTCCCTGTGTGAGCTCCCCCGAGCTGTGACCAGCGTGTCGTCCGCGTAACACGTCAGGTTCACCCCCGGCTGGAGCTCGCCCCTCAGAACCCAGTCGTACCCGATGGGGACATCGGGTTCGGTTCTAGGACCACTCCTGTGGGAACAGGAGTGGTCCTAGAACCGAACCCTGTGGAACACCGCACGACATCTCTCGCTGACCTCTGCCGTCGCGTCCCCTGTAGGTGACACTCCTTTCTGCCAAATAAGCCCCGACCACGTGGCGGAGGTAGGGAGGCACCCGATGATAACGCAGCGCCTCCCTAATACAACTCCAGGGCAGGGTGTTGAAGGCGTTGGATATGTCCAAGGACACCGCCAGCATCACCCCGCCCCGAGACACCGCTTCCTCCGCCAGGACTCTCACCCGCATAATTGCGTCTATGGTGGAGCGCCCATGCCGAAAACCGAACTGATTGTCGTCCAGGTCCGGCCCATCTCTGCACAAGTGGCTGACGAGGCGGTCCGCGATAATCCGCTCGAACAACTTGCCCACCTCGTCAAGCAGCACTATGGGCCGGTACGCAGACGGAGATTCCGCAGGGCGTCCCGCCTTCCTGAGCAGGACCAACGAACCGGTCTTCCAGTGATTGGGAAACTGGCCCTGCTCGAGGCACGCTGAATAGAGTCCTCTTAGTCGGGGCTCTAGGGCCTTTAGGGCGAGAACTAGGGCGCGGCCGGGTACTCCGTCGGGCCCCGGGGCAGTGTTTTTCGCCCGGAGTCGCATCACGGCTGCCCTCATGTCGACTTCTGTCACCTCAGGGACGCCCGCGCTGACGACTTCTTCCGACTCTGCAGTAGCAGGCGGAGCCATTGATGGTGGCACGTGTTCCGCTCTTGCAGGGAAGAGTGCCGCAACTACTTCTTCTAGCAGCTGAGGTTGGAGACCCTCCGTAAGTGGGGGGGCCCAGGGACGAAGTTTTCCTCGTACCATACGGTAAGGACGCCCCCACGGATCCCCGTCCAAGGTCTCCAGCAACTCTTCCCTGCTTCGTGTCTTGGCTTCGCCGATGGCCAGCTGCAGAGTCTTCCTAGCCGCGCGGTACACCTCATACCGCGTTGCTTCTTCTTCAGGATCCCGTCGACGTCTCCTTCGGTAGCGAGTGTACCGGCGCCTAACCGCTACGCACGTGATGCGCAGCTGCGCGATCTCGGCAGACCACCAGTACACTTGGCGCCTTGCGGACTGTTTGCGGACCCGGGGCATGGACGCATCGCAGATTAGCGTCATCGCCCCACGGAACCACAGAGCCTCCGCTTCGACGTCAACGGGCCCGTCCGTCGTCGACTCCCTGTTCCAGGCCTGGACAATAGCGGCCTCCTCGAGAGCCTCCCTGTCAATGCGCTTGAGCGCCCAGCGTGGACCGTCCCTTCGCGGGGCCGGTGGACCGCGGCCGCCCGCGGTCCGGGTGGAGACGTCGAAACGAATATATCGGTGGTCCGATAACGTCTCCACCTCCACCGCGACATGCCAATCCCGGACACGGCGCGCGACCACGGGGCTAGCGAACGAGACGTCCACTATGGATCCGCCCCGCTGCCGCACGCACGTGTATTCCGAGCCCCGATTTAGGACGGCCAGACCCGTCGTGATTGCCCACTCTTCCAGCACCACTCCCCTGGCATCAGTGACCGGCGATCCCCAAGCCGCCGATTTGGCATTTAGGTCACCGAGTAGTAATGCGGGGTGAGGGTGGTACCGGCCCACGACGGCACCTAACTCGACAAGGAAACTCTCAAAGTTGGCGAGACTCCTGTTGGGCGAGAAGTATGCCCCAATGACGACCACGCCGTCCACAAGGGCGGCAACCCAGCCGTGACCTCGGGACGGGTTGACAAGAGTCCCGCCAATGATAGCCACTAAACCGTCGAGGTCCCCCACCCAGTTATCACGGGGAGGGACAAAATACGGCTCAGCTACCACTGCCACGTGAATCGACCACTCCGCCATGCTCTGGAGCAAAAGATCTTGAGCTCTGGCAGAGTGGTTGATATTGCCCTGGAGGAAATGGTAGTTTGCCATTATTGGTACTCCATTTCCTCGGCCACCTCTTCCTGGGGTCGGGAGTCGACCGACAGGCAATTAGACCGCGAGGGGGGTGCGGATCCCCCGGCAGCCATGGTCCTCTCAACAAATTTTTGTTTGGCCCCCTTAGTGGGGGGCGCGGCGCAGGCCTTGCCATCGGCTATATGCCCCGCGGGCTTTCCTGCAGCCGCACAGAGACTGCAGTTTGGTGCTGCGAAGCACTGGGCCGCCTTATGGCCGGGCTGACCGCATCGATAGCACTGATCGCTGCGATCAATTTCGGCAGTGCACTGTGCTCGGACATGCCCAATACCCAGGCATCGGTAGCACCGCATAGCTCTGGGTTGCAGCAGCCTAACCGTCGGCAACCTTCTTCGCCACAGCTACCGGACACCGCACCCAGATCGTGCCCAGCCCGCCAACATCGTGGCGAATTTCGCCTACCCGCAGATTTTCAGGCGGGCACTCTCCGATTTTGGCAATAGCCGCCATCACTTCCTCTGAGGTCACCGAGTCTTCCAGCCCACCAACGCGCACTTCAGCCGTTTTCATGGGCCTGGAGATCCGGATGTCCTCCGAATTGAGGACTTCCCTCAGTTTAGCGGCCAGGGCGTCCGCTTTTTCGCCATTTGAGGCACCCGTCACCTCGATTAGCCGCCCTCCTGTGGCTGCTATTTTATAGCGGATGGACGGTATGCCAAGTTCAGATAACTTGAACTTGGTTCTCGCCTCCGATAGGACCGCCTTGTAGGTGACGCCCCTTTCCGCGGCTCCAGGCTGCAGCGTGACTGCTACAGCCGCAGAGCGTGGGATGCGAACCTTGGGCGGCTTCACACTTTTTGAGGCGGCCCAGCCCTTTGGCTCCGGCACCTCCTTGCTCTGGCGGTCCTTCTTCTTTTTTACGACCGTTGACCAGGCCTCGGCGTCTGGCCTGGCTGCGGTCGCAAGTTCTGCGGCTCCCTCTAGGCGGGAAGTCCTTTCAGGGGATTTTTCGCCCCCCTCTACTGACTTTTTGGTCCCAGCCACAGGTTTATTGACCACCTGCGATGTCTTTTTGGCCTCAGCCACGGGCTTTTTGGCCCCAACCACTGGCTTTTTGGCCACCTCCGCTGGCTTTTTGGCCCCAGCCGCTGATTCTTTGGCTACCTGAGAGAGCCCCACCTTTGAGGTCACCTCTTTCCCCCGATTGTCCGCTGCGAGAGGTGGCCGGAGGATCTGGGCTGGGAGGAGCCTCGACTCTAACCCCTCAAGGCGGGCATTCATCATGTCTCCAACTTGGATCATGATGGTCCGGGCTATTTCTGCAACCAACTCGGCTTGCAGTGCCGGAGTGGACGCAGAAGGTGCAGGGGTCACACGCTCTTGCTGCTGACAAAAGTCGGCCCTTAGAGCGGCAAGTTCCCGCCGAATGACCTCCATCTCGGTTTGGAGACGGCTGTTCTCCTCCTGTAGCTTTGCCGTCTCCTCTGAGGCCGTGCGATTAAGGAGGACTCCCACCACCTCCTTAATCTCTTCCGCCGCCTCTTTTAGCGCTCGCGTGAACGTGCCCTTCAAGTTGCCAGACTTGGTGGCAACTTTTAGGACCACGTCCACGCTGTCCATTACTTGGCGGTTAAGAGCCGCCGCTGACAGGTCCTCGGCAGCGGTCAAGCGAGCAGACCGCCGCTCTCTGGTCTGACGGGCCATTTCAGCCACCTCGTCTAGAGCCACTGCCCGTCTCTCCTCTCTCCTAGCGGAGTTGATCTCCCCCTTTGTGCTTACTAGAGAGGTGGAGTATTGTGAGCGAGCGCCCTCCGCTTGCTTGGTCCCCGAGTCACTTCCTCCGCTGGGTACCGGCGTGTCAGGGCGCTTGAGAAAGCGCCCTAGAGAGTCGCGCGACGTCGAAAGAGCTGACGCTCCTCTAATTGCGTGACCTCGCCCTCTCCTGCCCGCCGGCACTCTGACGGCCGATAGGTTCTCCTCGCTAGAAGAGAGGCCTGTCAACTCCGCGTGCCTCTCATCCTCTTTACGTGAGCGCGTCCTCCAAAATTTGGAAGGGCGCCCAACCGTCTCATCTTCAGTCCGCGAGCGCTTTGAGTTTACGCTCGCCACGCTCACCACACTCATCTTGTCAGATGTGGTGTCAGAATCTGACGCCGCACCCACACCCATCTGCTCGACCAACACGATCGACAATTCCTTAGTTTTATATTTTTTATTTTCTTCTTCCATATTAATCCCACGAGTAGATATAGGTAAAAAATGTCCACCGGGCAGAGCCTAGATGCCCGGTAAGCCTACATACTGTAGAGTGCGGCAGGTGCTCTGCAGGTGAAGCGCTCGCGACTGGACTCCCTCCAGCCATTCATCCTCTCACCACGCTTCAAAGTTTAGGATTGGGTGGTTTTTAATCTTAGAGGTATCCTTCCTCTGGGCCAGGCAATTAAGCCAAGCCCCCGGCGGCGGCATTAAACATGCCTCCGCTCGCTGTCCGGCCAACCCGACTCAGCGAGCCCGCCGAAAGTTCTCTCCTTGAAAACTACTCCGCAAGGAGTACACGCGTCGCTTTGGTGCGCCTGCACCTCAGCGGCATGGTCGCGTCTTCTGTCAATCGACTATCGTCGATTGATCAAGAGCGACCCCATCCAGGTGTCTTTCTTGGACTGGTCTCTCATTTGGACCTTTCCGGCATGAGTAACTCTACCGGCAGAGCCCCAAGATCATTGAGACTTCCCCTCTTCGTCCACTCGACCAACCCTCTGTAAGCAGAGGGGGGAGTGGACGTTAAATGGCCACCAGGCCTACCCCCACGACGGACTGACCGTCCCCAAGCCCGGTTCCCTTCACCGACCAACAACGATGATCGGCGATTGGAACCGAACCCTTCCCCGTTGGTTGAAGATTCGCCGCCGGCCCCAGCTGTCCACCAAAGGCGGGTGGGCAGCTGGAACCGACGTTGCCCAGGGTGCGCCACGGGGAGGCTCTTCAACATGCACCCCAACCTAACCTAACCTAACCTAACCTAAAGAAAGGACAAAGAACCAACACCACCGAAACCCACGCCAACAAGAGCCGACAGAGGGCAAGTCAGCCCGCCGATCCTCGCAGTTAGCTCGGGCGCCACGGACCACGTAAAGAGCGCTTTCCTCGAGTACGTAGCAATCGTGAGAGCGACCAGGGAGGTCAATCTCATGAAATGCCAGAAGATCCTGCAGACCTTCCAGAGAAACACAGAAGGCCTGCTAAGGGTACTGCTCGAGGAATCAGAGGCAGCGGTGTACGATAACGTCACATCTCAAGTCATCAAAGGGGTAATGACGGGGTCATACATGGCAGCCTATAGCGCGAAGAGCGGTTTTGTGGCCCTGGACGAGAAGGAGACGGAGCGCTCAGGCAAATTAAAATTCAGCGTGCCAAACGACGACCCGATAGTGGTTACCGCAAAATTCACCAAGATCATGCTGGACGATAAGATCCTTGAAATGGCACAGTCCATTTTGGGGACCTCAGATATCCCAGCATCGCGGGAGAATTGGGCGGTACCCAATATCAGGTGGTTCAACGGGGTTCCGGGTTGCGGCAAGACAACCTGGATGGTAAAGCACTTCGATGAGGACAAGGACGTCGTAGTCACCACGACAACTGAAGCTGCCAAAGATCTAAGGGAGAAGCTCGCGCACCGCTTAGGAGATCAAGTAAAGAAAAAGGTGCGCACTATGGCCTCAATCTTAGCCAACGGGTTCGGGAGCCAAGACAAATACTACCGTCTCACGGTAGACGAGGCTCTCATGAACCACTTTGGGGCCATAGTTATGGCGGCGAAGTTGTCTGGAGCGAGCGAGATTGTCCTCATCGGAGATGTAAACCAGCTTCCATTTTTGGACAGAGAGAACCTATTCCCGTTAAGGTATACCCGTCCAAATTTGGTGGCTGGCATCACCCAGGAGTTAAGTTGCACACACCGCAATCCGATGGATGTGGCCTTTGCACTGAGTGAGATATACTCCGGTATATACTCCTCCAAGGCGACGCTGTCGCGGGTCCACTCCCTGAAAGTGGTTGGTTATACAGGAGCGCAGTTACCGAGCACCGCAAAAAATACCCTGTTCCTGGTTCATACACAAGAGGAGAAAGCTACTCTTATGAGCCAGGGATACGGGTCCGGTGAAGGGTCGCGCATGTTGACCATACACGAGGCTCAGGGGTTGACCTACGACAGCGTCATAATCATCAACACCAAGTCCAGGAGGCTCCAACTCCACGACAGCGTCTCCCACGCGGTAGTGGCGGTGTCGAGACACACAGTCAGTTGCGTCTACTACTCCGACGACGCCGACGACGCCACATGCCGCTTTGTAAAGAGGGCGATGGACGCGTCTACGAAAATGGTCGTCGACTACAATCTTAAGACGGCCATGCAGCATCGAGACGCGGCAGTCGTGGAAGCACTACTCGGCTTAGCGAAATCCCTGGTCAGAACACCCCGCCTTACATAACCTCCACCAAACACGTCCCATTCCCAACCCCAAAACTAACCCAAAACTAACGTCCCTAACCATTGTAAAATTGTAGAACTGTAATTTAGTAATAATAATAATAATCTGTGGCCCGACTGTCAAGCTGACGGCCGAAAAAATTTAGTCCGTGTAATTTTTTTAGTATTTTTAAACTTTAAACATGCAACAATGTTGTGTTGTGAGTGTCTACACCATTCTAGACATATTACACCATTCTAGAGATGTTTTTTTGAGCCTGATTTTATAACAGGCTCACAAAGTAAAAAACGACACAAGACGGAGAGCGAAATGTTACACGGACAATAGTACAATGCTGACAAGAAGTCGGGCACGACAATTGACCCAAAACACACACCCAACATCTTCGGGTTCGTCGCTCAGCTCCGCCTCGCAGTTACCGGAACCTGCTCCAGATGTGAGTCCAGTGATATCGGCCGCTGCAGTTGCGTCGAGCTCGAGCGACGAATACTTCTCGCCGCCGACGACACCACCACCAGTACGTCGGCGTGGAAGAGGCCGACCACCGGCCAGCTTAGGACTCCGAGGCCCATCGGCCTCTGATAGGGTCCCCGCTTCCGGTGGAAGTGTGCAGCGCATGAGATGGACACAAACAGTCAACGAAAATGTCATGCGCGCATACTTTGGGGCTACTGAGGGGGGAAGTAACTTGACTGCGTACCGTGGTCGAATGCTCTCTCTGTTTCAGGTGCTTAAACCAGCTGTCAACGTGTCGGCGCAACGACTGTCGGATCAGGTGCGGGTCATCCAGCGTAACCATATGCTGGATGACGTTGTGCTTGATCGACTACGTCTCGAATCACGGAATAGCCATGTTACACCGGCTTTGCCACCGGTCGCGGTGCAACTGCAAAATCTCCCCAGTGCTTCACCGCGACCCGACCGCGTTGGTGAAGTGGATGATGACGGGGCTATATCCGTGAATTCCCAATGCAATGTACGACTGAGGAGCGCTTTGGAGGATGCTTTCCGGGAGTACCGCTCCACTCCGCCTGGACTTAGACCACGTTTACCTCGTTTGCCCATGCACAAGAAAAACAGGGCGCTGGTGTGTGCTCTAGACTCGCACCTGTCAAATTGTTTTGACGGCAGCAAAGACCTCGCCGACACCCACTCAATCTTGTACTGTGCAGCTGTAGCGGCATGTCGTGTAGCTCAAGTTAAATTTCCTAACAGTGACAGAGCTCCACGACCAAAACCAACTGTGCCAGCTTGGCAGTGCAGGATTGAGCGACGTATCGGTGAGGCTAGAGCACTCATCGGCAAGCTAATCTCCTTCAGGCAGGGCAACACTCGCCCTAGAGTGATGCGCTTTGTGAGGCGGGCGTTCTCGGGGACGGATATTAGTTCTCGAGATTATTTGAGCCGCGTCACAGAGCGTATCGACCTCCTGAAGCAGAAGATCTGTGCATGGGCAAACCGTATTCGTCGATACAGGCGGAGAATGGAGCGGTACACTCAGAATCGCACATTCCAGAGCGATGAAAGGTGGGTCTATAGGGCTTGGGAGCAATCGAACCAAGGTGTGACTGACACGCGCCTACCGGATGATGACGCCATGTGTTCCTTCTGGCGAAGCATCTGGTCGGTACCTGTCAGTCACACCGAAGGTGATTGGACTGGGGGGCTCGAGCGAGCATGCGATCAAATATCAGAAATGGGGGCACTAACCATCAGCCCCCAAGATGTAGCTCGTGCAGTCCGTCCGTTGCCCAACTGGAAATCTCCAGGGCCGGACGGGCTGCACAACTTTTGGATAAAGTGGCTGCAAAGGTCGCACGCCCGCTTGGCATCCCAGTTCCAGTCAGCCTTAGAATCAGGATCGCTGCCCCAGTTCCTAACGACAGGAATAATCCACCTGCTCCACAAATCAGGTAAAACTGCGGAACCTAAAATTTATAGACCGATCACTTGTCTACCAACGGTCTATAAAGTTTTTACATCCATTTTGCTCTGCTATTGAATTAATAGACCACAAAATATATATTTTATGTATTTACAGACCGCCGAACAAAACAATCGGATCAATAAATTCTTTCTTTTTAATTTTAAGTAAAATATTAGATAAGCTATGTAAAAGTAAGAAAATTATTATTTGTGGGGATTTCAATATAGATATTTCAAACAATTCAAAAATATGTACTGAATTTGTAGAACTACTGTTAACTTTTAATATAACCCTTCAGTTTAATCAGGTAACACGAAGCGCCAGTAACACTTGTATTGACAACGTAGCTCATAACATTAAGGGATGCAAAGGTGTAATTAGAGATTTTGCGCTCTCAGACCACACTGCACAAATTATGAAGTGTCCGGTAAAAAAGTGTAGTCCAATTGAATATTGGTATGTATATAAACGTAGTTTCACTAAAGAAAATAGATGTATATTTGCTAAATATTTAAGTCAAATCTCGTATCATACTGTATATGAGTCTACAAACCCTAACAGTGCTTACAATTCATTCCATGATATATTCAGCTTGATATATGACTTATGCTTTCCTATTAAAAAAATTCGCGTTAGTAATATTTCAAGACCTAAATGGTTATCAAAAGGTATAAGAATGTGTAGTAAGCGTAAACGCGAACTTCTCTGGAATTATAGGAAAAACTCAAACAACGTCAATAAAATGAAGTTTAAAGCTTACGCCACAAAATACAAAAAAATCATCTCTCTGACAAAAATGTCCCAGAACAATTATTTTATTAATACGGCTGTTAATAAATCCAAAGCAACATGGAAAGTAATTAATGACGCCAAATATAATTATCCTAAGGAGGGCATTGATAAACTAATAATCAATGACGAGGTACTTACTGATCCTAAGACTATTGCAAATACCTTTAATGACTATTATGCTGACATTGTTAAAAATACTAATAAAAATCTTTTTCCTGGCTCAACACGATCGTATTCCACTAACTTGACATTTAACACTAAATCAATATTCATGCCCCCGACAATTCCTCCAGACATTCTTAAAATTATAGCTTCTCTGCGGAATACAAATAGCGCAGGTTATGACGGTATTACTACAAAGATCGTTAAGGATGTAGCAACTTTAATTGCTGCTCCCTTAAGTTATATTATCAACCTGGGCATAGAACACGGTATTTTTCCAGAGAAGTTAAAACTGTCAGGAGTAAAACCAGTACATAAAAAAGATGACAAATTTTCCATGAATAACTACAGGCCAATTGCTTTAATAACCATTTTCTCTAAAATATTTGAAAAAACCATATATAATTGCCTCTACCCATTTTTCGAAAGTAATAACATATTTACCCCATGTCAATATGGTTTTAGGAAAAATAAATCGGTTAATATAGCTATATATAACTTTTTACACAAAGTCCTTCTAAATATGGACACTAGGTCCCCAGCCATAGCGCTGTACATGGACATGTCAAAAGCATTTGACCGAGTCAGTCATAAAATACTCTTGAATAAATTGTATGCATTTGGCGTAAGAGGTAACGTATACAGATTAATAGAATCATATCTCAGTGACAGAAAACAGGTGGTAGAATTAAAAAGAGTCTCTTTAACTACCAGAACTGAAGAAACCGTTGTGTCTAAGGTTAGAAATATCCTCTCTGGTGTCCCTCAGGGCAGTATTCTAGGCCCACCACTTTTTCTAATTTATATAAATGACATGTCGACAGTTACAATGCACCATATGACCTTATTTGCTGACGATAGTACTATATTGTTTACAGGTAATGACAGATCTGATTTAAAACTTGACCTAAATAGCACCCTAACTACAATCATAAAATGGCTTGATGAAAATGACTTAAAAATAAACTTAGACAAAACAAAAATAATGGATTTTAAGCAGCGAGTTCAACCTGATGCCAATTTAAATATATGTTACTCTCAAACCAGCATAGAAGAAATCGATGTAACCAAATTTCTGGGTCTCTATATTGATAGCAAAGTAAATTGGAAGTCACATATTGAGCAAGTTTGCAAAAGACTTAGTCAGGGCTCTTATGCCCTTTATAGATTAAGGAACACTGTCAGTCAGTCTGCACTTCTAACTGCATATCATGGATATGTTGCTCCAATCATACGCTATGGCATCATATTCTGGGGCAACTCTGTAGAAAAAGAGCGTGCTTTTAGAGCCCAAAAACGGTGTATCAGATCGATGTGCAATATACACAAAGTAGATTCATGCAGGCCACATTTCACAAATTTAAAAATATTTACTCTCCCTTGTGTTTACATATATGAAACCGTAATGTTCATAAAAGCAAATCCAAACTTGTTTGAATTTTGCACTAGGGCCAGACACAAAGACAAGCTGCGCATCGCAGCCAGTAAAACAAAGCTTTTGCACCAAAGCATTTTTTGTATGGGCCCACGTATCTTTAATAATCTTCCACCTTTTCTCAGAACTATGAGCGATATAAATACCTTCAAAAAAAAATTACACGAATTATTGATAAGTAAATGTTATTACTCTATAAGAGAATTTTTAGATGACAGTACATTGAAGCGAATCCATTGAATGAATAATTTGTAATTTGACATAAATATTTAACTATTTCATTAATTTAATTATAATATATTCCATGACAATTAGATGTATTATATTTTAACTGCATATTTACCGAACTTGTGTCATGAATTTTGTATGCCTTAATGGCGGGACATAGCAGACTTACCTGTAGTTAGCACAACATCTTATGAACCTATGATCCACAATAAAATTGTTTGAATTTGAATTTGAATTTTGAGAGCTAAAATTAACAAACATATAGACACTAACTCCATCATGTCTGCCTCTCAAAATGGATGTAGGAACGGATCCCGCGGTACTAAGGAGCTGCTCCTCATCGACATGGCCATTAGCCAACAGGTTCGTCGATCCCGCAAGGATCTGTCGACATGCTGGATAGATTATAAGAAGGCCTACGACTCAGTGCCACATACATGGCTCATGAGGGTGCTGGAGTTGTACAAGATTGATGCAACTCTACGCACCTCCCTTGAGTCGTGTATGGGGCAATGGAGGACGGTTCTCCGCTATCCAGGATGTCGACATATCCAGAGGAATAGCGAACCAATAAGGATCGAGCGAGGTATTTTTCAGGGTGATAGTTTGAGTCCACTTTGGTTCTGCCTAGCCTTGAATCCTCTAAGTACACTGCTGGAGAATTCAGGTCTAGGTTACCGATTGAAGAGAGGTGGTCAGGTCATATCCCACCTCCTTTACATGGATGACTTGAAACTTTTTGCCCCCAACAATTTGCAACTGCTGGAGCTACTGAAGGTAACCGAAACTTCCAGTAGCGCCATCAGGATGGAATTTGGTGTAGACAAATGTGCGGTCATGCATGTAAAGCGAGGCAGGATTATGGAATCCGTGGGAACGCAACTCTCGGATTCCATATACCTAAGATCCCTCTCCTCAATCGAAACTTACAAGTATTTGGGTATGTCGGAAGCGTTAGGCATCAACGCTACTGATATGAAACAATCGCTGAGGGAGCGCTTCTTTGGCCGCCTGAATAAAGTATTGAACAGTCTTTTATCAGGCGGAAATAAGACGCGAGCCTTCAACGGTTGGGTCATGCCGGTTTTGATGTACTATTTCGGCATACTCAAATGGACTCAGACGGAACTAGACGCCCTGGATAGGAGGGTCCGTACACTGCTGACCGCAAACCGGATGCATCACCCACGGTCATCGGTGATGAGACTGTATATCCCGCGGAAGTGCGGAGGTCGAGGTTTTTTAATTGCTAAGACCCTGCACAATCGTGAAGTATGCAGTCTCAGGGAATACTTCCTAGAAGCCGAGGTGGGGATGCACCGAGATGTGGTCTCAGTGGACAAGGGCCTCACCCCGTTCTCCTTGGCTAACGAGAACTGGCGCCAACCTATAATATTAGATACTAATGACCGCAGGGAGGTATGGCAGTATAAAGAGCTTCACGGGCGCTTTTACCGGGTCCTACATGGGCCCGATGTAGACCTCTTAGCGTCCGTATCCTGGTTGCGATTCAGAGACCTCTTTGGGGAAACCGAAGGTTTTGTCTTTGCGATTATGGACGAAGTTATGATGACGAACAACTACCGGAAATATATTGTGAAGGACGGCACGGTTGACATCTGTCGGGCATGCCACCGTCCCGGGGAATCAATCCGACACATTATTTCTGGCTATTCTCATCTGGCTAACGGAGACTACTTGCATAGGCATAACCTTGTAGCCAAGATTATCCACCAGCAACTTGCTCTGAAATACAGCCTTGCGGAATCGGAAGTACCGTACTATAGGTATGTGCCCGACCCAGTTCTCGAAAATGACAATATTACGTTGTATTGGGATCGATCTATCATCACTGACAGGACTATTGTTGCCAATAAGCCAGACATAGTGGTGATAGATCGAATAGAGCGTCGCACAATAATTATTGATATAGCGGTTCCGCATGACGAGAACCTCGTGAAAGCTGAAAAAGATAAGCAGATTAAGTATCTTGACCTGGCTCGCGAGGTTGTCGACATGTGGGATGTGGATACAGCAGTCATTGTGCCGATAGTCGTATCAGCCAATGGCTTAATTGCCAAGAGTCTCGACCAACATCTGAGGAGGCTCTCGTTAGGCAGCTGGATCAAGGGCTTGATCCAGAAAGCGGTACTTCTCGATACGGCACGTATCGTCAGGAGGTTCCTCTCTCGGGAGCCCTGACCACCGGTAGCTTGGATCCTATTCCCGATATCGGTGGGCTACTATTTTTTATATTTTTAAATGTTTTTTTTTATGTTTTTATAAAAATATTTAAAAATGTAAGATATATGTATAAAAATGGAATAAAGGAAATAATAATAAAGAAATTGTAGACCTGTATTTTAGTAATAATAATAATCATGTAAAGCTGCATGGCAGAGCGAGTCTGCCATACTCACACAAAAGTCCCGCCGAGGGTGGCGCTGTGTATCCGGTCGTTGAGTTCCCTAAAATATGGTTGAGCTGAACGGCGCGGATGTGCACGTCATGCCCGTGAACGGACGCCGTCGGCCGGGGCTGGTCGGCTCGCACTGCCATGCAGTTATATAGTTCCCTGTAATAAATAATGTCACTGTAATGTTTGTGTGTAATGTTCCCTGTATCATGTTAATTCTAATTAAAAATATGTAATTTAATAGTAAATAGAAAATTATAAAGTAATGCCTGTGTATTTATTAACATAAAAAAAAAACATATATATTATATTTTTAGCAATCAGAAGCGGAAATGTTTAAAAAAAAAAAACAACGCACCTCGCGAAATCACAAGTACTTATAATCGATTTATTCTTACTGTTAATTTTACACAAGGAACTAAATTATAACCACTGAAACAAATATAAATCACCACTGACGACAACTAATAGAAATAACATCTAATTATCAAGTTTTGATAATCAAATATAAAAACAATAGAAAGAAATAAAATACAAGTCTTACTGCCTTTTGAGCGATGTTGCCGCCACGAGTGACACCCGACGAAAGAAAAAAGTAACGGCTCGCGCGCTCCTTTTATACTAGCTTAGAAATCGTCACAATATTTTTCCTAACACGGCCTCTCCTGATACCAAGTCGCCCTCGACTTGGATGTTTTGGGATTCGTCTTCAACGGGATGATTTTGCTGCATCACAGCTCCTACTTCTGCATCCAGATCAGGCATGGAAAGTCCCACTGCCACAGGTTCGTTGCTTTCAGATTGATCAAAGCCGCTGTCAGCATTATCAGTTTCGTCATCTGAAAGGGTATACGATGATTATCGTATGAGGAACTGGTTACAAAAAATTCAAAATAATAACTCAATGTAACAAGAATATAAGATGGTCGGCGTCCCAGCCATCCTACATTATTGCTGAATACTTTACCACAGCGACTAACGCCAACGTTGGGCGACACACGCCTTTGGGAACACATCCACATGTTGGGCGACACACGCCTTTGGGAACACACCCACATGTTGGGCGACACACGCCTTTGGGGACACACCCACATGTTGGGCGACACACGCCTTTGAGGGGGAACACATCCACATACTGGGCGACACACGCCTTTGAGGGGGAACATATCCACATATTGGGCGACACACGCCTTTGAGGGGGAACATATTCCACATATTGGGCGACGCACGCCTTCGGGGGAACACATCCCAGCACTGATCGACTTCTGAAACCAAGCATGTTAGCAGAAATCGTGAATATAGGTACTCACTCTCAAAAAAAACGGCACACGTCTCGGGACACCATTCGCCTTTCCATGGTACCATGTATTGCGAGGCCGCTTGGGTAGTTTTTCCTCGGCCCCCGCTGAGCAGTTTAAGTTCATACCGACCGTTAGGTAGAATTTTGGTTACCCTGTACGGCCCTCGCATTCCAGGGTCTAATTTCCCTGTTGATTGCGAGTACTTTATCACGAATGCAAGATCGTCGACCTTGTATTCACGTGGCGGGCGTCTGGACCGGTTGACCGAGGCGTCCTGCTTGTCTTGATTTTCTTTCAAAAGTTCGCTGGCACGGCTTCGACATACCTCCCGCAAAGCTTCTCTGTTAGTGTCTGGAGTGTCTGCGGCTAGGTCTCGCACTAGCGAGCGTATGGCTGGAGTAGAGGCGTCAGTGCCGATCATTAAATTGATCGCTGACGTTTGAGTGGTCTTCTGCTTGCTGATATTCAGCACTAATTGCAGTTTCCAAAGCGTATTTGACCAAGATACGTTCTTGTGTCCTACTTCAATACGAAGCATGTTGAGTACGGTTCTTATGTAGCGCTCTACTTGACCGTTCGAGCTGTGCATTTCAGGGGTGATGTAATGCAGTTCAGAGCCAAGTTCAGATATCCACTGAACAAAGTCAGTTGATTCGAACATTCTACCCCTGTCAGTGACCAGTATTTTAGGAACGCCGAATAGAGAAATGGCTTGGGACATCACTCGTTTTAATTCGCCGGTATTCTGGCGGTAAATTGGATACAGGAGACAAAATTTTGTAAAGGCGTCGACCAATACTAAGACGAATTTGTAGCCTTCCGATTCAGGTAATGGTCCCAGGGCATCGACGTGTATGGTATCGAACGGCGTGTTAGGTTTTGGCCAAGATGAAATATTCTGTAGTGGAGCTCGAGGAACTCTTTTTTTTGAAATACAAACCAAACAATGCGAAATGTATTTAGAAACAAATTGACGGAGCCCGGGAAAGATCCGTAGTAGGCTCAGTCGATGGCCCTTGGGTATAAAGCAGAGGAAACGTGGCTCCTCATCGACTGGCGTGTATTTGTAATACAACAGATCATTTCTTACGGAGTAACGATTAGGATCGAGCTGTCCCTCCGAGAGTTTTTGTATTAAATCTCTCGTCTCATGATCTGCAGCTTGTGCTATTTGTGCCCAGTTACGAGGTTTCGATATTTGATTAACCGAGACAACCGGGTTCCGGCTGAGATAGTCAGCATGTGGCAGCATAACTCCTTTTCGATATTCAATGGAAAAGTGGAAATCTTGTAGATAGATCCACCAACGGGCGACACGAGGGAGCAGATCTTTCTTGCGCTCGGTGGATTTGAGAGCATTGCAGTCTGTGATGACCTTGAACTGCAGGCCCACCAAATAATGGCGAAAATGCTGCAAAGCCTTCACGACCGCTAACGTCTCCAACTCATAGCTATGGTATTTGCTCTCTGCTCCCTGCGTAACTTTACTAAAGTATGCCACCACATGCTTTCCACCATCAGCGTGCGTTTGCAAGAGTACAGCTCCGTAGCCAGCAGAACTGGCGTCTGTATGAACTTCGGTGGGGAGTTCAGGCTTAAATATTGTAAGAACAGGCTCGCTAGTTAAGCATCGTATCAAATCTTGGCGGACCTGTTCCTGCTCCTCACCCCAACGAAACTCAACCCCCTTTCTAGTTAAATGGGCGATGCACGCGGTCTTTGTTGCGTACCCTTTAATATACTTGCGGAAATAACCAGCGAGTCCCAGTAATTGACGAACTTGTCCGACATTTCCGGGCACCGGTGAATTTTTTAAAGCCTCTATTTTACGCGGGCTCGGCCGCACCTGACCAAAGCTTACTACCCTACCTAAGTACTCGATTTCCGTTGTTAAGAAAGAGCATTTCTTTAGGTTTATTGAAAATCCGGCTTTAGTGAGTGTTTGTAAAACACTTCTGAGTAAGGAGATACCGTCCTCTATAGTATTGCTCAAAAGGAGAACATCATCGATGTAGACTAAAGCGTTTCCGGCGTCAATAAATTCGCGAAGGGTTTGGTTGATAATGCGCTGATAAACGATTGGAGAGTTCGTCAAACCATATGGCATTTTTAAATATTCATAGTGCCCTTCTGGTGTGACGAACCCTGTCACGTGTATAGAGCCTTCTTTAATTCTTATTTGGTGGAACCCCGTTGCCATGTCTAAACTAGTGAAGAAGGTGTAACGTCCTAACCGATCAATGTGGTCATCTATTAAAGGCAGAGGATATCTTTCTTTCTCAGTAATGCGGTTAAGTGCTCTATAATCGACACACATTCGGTCGGTCCCGTCTTTCTTCTTCACGAGAATTATGGGACTGGCGTACTCTGATCGTGATTCTCTGATGATACCCTTGTCTAGCAAATCTTTAATTATCTCGCGTAATTTAAGTTTTTCATTATAAGCGAGTTTCTACGGTCGATATACGATAGGGGAAGTACTAGTGAGCTTAATTTCCATTTCGCCGGTTGTGACAGTACTGGTCGCGGTACCAGAGATAAGAAAGTCCGAGAAACTGTGAACGACAGACATCAAAGAATCACGCAGAGCACCTTGTAACGAGGTGTTAACTAACGTTTGATCAAAGTTTTGAACTTCGTTAACTTGGACGTATCACCAGTTCGGGTGATGTACTGTATATCTTTCGTACGTACGTATGTGATGCCGTCACGGTTAAGCACGTCAGTTCCAATTACGATTGAAGTATTCATGCATGAATTCGGTACTACAACTAAGTCTGCCTCTATGGAAATATCGCTAAGCTCGATGGTTACCGTCACAAAAGACGAAGCTATAATTTCCCGTTCGCTTATACCCTTTAAGACACAGTGTGTTGGTTTCACTAGGCAAGAAAGGTACTTTAAAACGTCGGAAGAAATCAGCGATACGTTTTGAGCTCCACTATCTATGAGTACATCCATAGGAATGCCTTGAACTACGGCAGTCACGACGTCTCTTTTGTTACTTGCGTGATCTGTGCACAAATTAACGCTCCGCTGATTTCTAAGCTCCGATCGATTCTTTGCAAAGCACGTTTCTTCAGTGTGTCCCATTTTCTTGCAAAACGAACACTGTGTTCCGGACTTGGCAGTAACATTGCCAGTAGTTGAATTTTGTGTGCTGGACTTGGCAACAGGAACACTAGTTGGTTCTGTACGAGGCTTTTTAGGACAGTTACGACCTAAATGTCCGCGCTGACTGCAAATGTAGCATTTAATTCCGCGGTCGGAGGTTGAGTTCGGAGGCGTGTGCTTCTTAGTCAACCCACCACGAAACTCAGGCTTAGCACGATTTGCTTTTACATAAATGGAAAGGAACGAGACTAAGTCTTCGGTTGCCAAGTTTGCATTTGCCGCGGCTGCCCTTATTTGTGGGTTATCGATACCGCGTATAACTATAAGAGTTCGCAATTCATCAGTGAGGCCCTTAACGATTCGTAAACGCAATAAGGTACGCCGGGCGTACTCGGAGTATGTGGCGAATTTTTCGGATGTCGTGTTCATCGTTTCAAATAGAATGTTGGCGTAATCTAACTTCCGAGGGCAAAGGGGCTTAAATTCTAGCTTAAAGTTTGACCAAGTGCGGTCATTGGTGACCCACTCATTTAGCCAAACTTTAGCATCGCCCTTGAGACAGGAAGCTACTCGCGATAAGCACTCGTAATCGCCCCAACCATTCGCGGTTACTGCACGGTCTACTTCGTCACACCACACATCGATGTCGTTTATGTTTGGATCGAAGTTAGAAACATAGTAACTATGTGACCTTATAGGCTGCAAAGATCTAATGGCTTCCGCAAGCATGGGTTACGGTCGACGGGGTGTCTGAACCGCGAGTGATTGGTTCATTTGTAGGAGTGGTTGTTGAAAGGCCCTCGGAAACATTTGCACGAACTCGTTGCGGAACATCGCTCAAGTCTACAGGGCTATGAAAACACGAAGTGATTTCACGAACCGGGTCTTCAGGACCAGCTACAGTATGATTTGTGATGCTTCCAAATTATTAGACGTAGAAATCAAATTTGTATTGGTGCGTTCGATAGCACTAAGCCTCGTAATGATATTACCCAAGGTGTTTTGTAACGAGCTATCATCATTAGGCGCAATAGTTGGGTACCTAGAGCGTGAGGGGATTCTGCGCGAGTGTGTCAATGTTGATCTGGACCTAGAACGGCGACGAGCATCACGGCGACGATAATACGAGCTATCCTTTGAATTACTACGTCCACGACGGCGGCTCTGCCGTGATCTATAACGTGAGCTACGCACTGTTTCACTACTAGTGGACCTACTTCGCGGAACGTCTCGTGAACGGTATGGGAATGACGGTGGTCATGTCTTCTAGGCATATCGTATCACGGTGTTTAAAATTTTAAAACACACAGAATAACAAAAATGACACTAAAATAAACGAGTAAACTTGAAGGTAGAAAGATAATTATAATTTTGTTCCTTGAATGTTTATGCTTTAGTGGGCTTTTAAGTTCTTTATCCCACTTCTGATTTTAGCAATCAGAAGCGGAAATGTTTAAAAAAAAAAACAACGCACCTCGCGAAATCACAAGTACTTATAATCGATTTATTCTTACTGTTAATTTTACACAAGGAACTAAATTATAACCACTGAAACAAATATAAATCACCACTGACGACAACTAATAGAAATAACATCTAATTATCAAGTTTTGACAATCAAATATAAAAACAATAGAAAGAAATAAAATACAAGTCTTACTGCCCTTTGAGCGATGTTGCCGCCACGAGTGACACCCGACGAAAGAAAAAAGTAACGGCTCGCGCGCTCCTTTTATACTAGCTTAGAAATCGTCACAATATTTTTCCTAATAATATATTCAAATACTAACATATGCATGTGTCAAAAAAAAAAAAATTATATAGATGGACTCACGTAGGTTTAATTAGATCATTAAGATTTAGATTTAAGTTGTCCGATGTAGGTGTACTTATAACTGAAACATCTCAGAAAACTGTAAACAATTTCAAAAACTATTAAATAAAGGCGCGGACCCCCATGTCCGCGGTAGTTAACTCATTTAAAAAAAAAAAAAAAAAACCTAACCCGAGCGAACCTAACCCGAGCGAACAGAACAATATAATAACCACGGCGATTACGCCGTGCGGATCTTCACCGACGGCAGCAAGATTGAGGGCAGGGTCGGAGCGGCGCTATCCGTGTGGAATAGCGCCACCGAAATAAAGGCCCTCAAACTCGCCTTGCCGTCCTACTGTACCGTCTATCAGGCTGAACTCCTGGCCCTTAAAAGAGCGGCAGAGGAGGCGCTCAAGCGCAGCGAAGCTACGTTCGGCATCTTCAGCGACTCTATGGCGGCTCTTCAGTCAGTGACCAATGTTGGTTCCTTCCACCCTCTGGCCGTGGAAACTAGAGACACCATACGACGCTGTAAACTCCAGAACAAGAGTGTCTCCTTGTTCTGGATCAAGGCCCATGCAGAGTTGGAGGGAAACGAGAGAGCTGACCAACTCGCGAAGGAAGCCGCCCTAGGGTTGAAGAAGAGGCCAGACTACGATCTGTGTCCCGTATCATTCGTCAAGCGAAGAATCCGGTCGGAAACGCTCGACGAATGCAACGGGAGATATATGTAAGTCGGGTGACACGGCTTCGGGCACAAAATTATTCTTACCGGACGCGGTGGTGGCGTACGGTGTGGTACACAAGATGGCTCCAACGAGCATAAAAATATGATACTAAATATTTAATAAGTATATAAATTATGTATTTATATACTTACAATATTGTATACTTTTTTTTTGAATATTAATAAAAAAAAAAGTATATAATATTGTATAAATAGCATACAAAATGGGCATTTTAAGATAGTTTAAGTAGGATAACGTGTGTGATCGAGTTAAAGTTTTTCTTTGGGTTGGTGTCTTTGTTATTTTTTGTGGTCAAGTCAATAATTACTCTGTTTGTTTTTAGTTTTCTAAACTTAACCTACCTCAGAGAGTGGTAGAGATTTCCCTCTCCCCTTCCGCAGCCTTCTTCTGTGAAATGACGGTTTCACTTGAAGGAAATCACCGCATCCCACGACTCGGCGCTCCCAACCAACGAAGAAGCGAAAGCCGGCAACGCCAGGTCAGCTCCGACCTCTTACACGAGGGCACGGGGAGGTCCCATGCGGCACACTCTGCCATTGTATGCTGCGCCGTGTCCTCCAGACAATGAACGCAGTGACGGCACCGAGCGTCCGGCTTGTCACAAGTATTTCCCGAAGCAGCCATGCCTCGAGAGCACCTGCATCGCCCGAGATGACAGGAAGCCGTGCCTCCTCCCGATCCAAAGGTCGAGCAGCGGCCGGACCGCCTCGATGGTGCCGAGGCCGGCGGTAGGGCGTGAGAGCCTGTCCCGCCATTCCACCACCAGGACCTCGCGAAGCTGCGACCGATGCTGCTCCATTTGTCGCTGCATCGGTCACGAGCCCATATTTCCTCGCGCCACCGATACAATGATGCGAGTAATTTCGCCTCCAGGTCCCAGGGCAGGGATCCGGCCAGTGCATAAGCCGCCTTCGTAGGAGATCGTGCGATACCCCCTGATGACTCTGACGGCCATCGCTCTCTGCGGCCTCCGCAGAACAGCGATGCTACTGGCCGTTAGGTCAGCCGCCCAGATCGGGGCCCCGTACAGGGCTATCGATCGCATGATCCCCACGTAGAGTCACCTACAGGCAGCGCTCAAGCCCCACTGATTAAGAAGCAGCGTTGACAGCACCCCAGCCGCGCCCATCAACTTGGCCGCCAGCCGTTGAAAGTGGGGTCCGAAGTCCCACCGGCTGTCGAGCACCAATCCCATGTACTTCATGGTACACTCGACAGCGATCCGGACCCCCCCGACCACTATGTGTGATCCAGGCGGCGGCGTCCGCCGGGGACCATGGACACCTGTGATATCGCGGCCGTCGCCAGCAACGCTGCCTCCCTGTGCGAACTCTCCCGGGCCGTGACCAGCGTGTCATCCGCATAGCACGTCAGTCCACGCCCGGCTGAAGTTCGCCCCTCAGCACTCAGTCATACCCGATGTTCCACAGGAGGGGGCTTACGACCGAGCCCTGTGGAACACCGCACGACATGAGGTGCTGGTTTGCGTCATCACGTCCCACGTAAGTGACACACCTCTCCGACAAATAAGCCCCAACGAGGCGGCGGAGGTAGAGAGAGACCCGGTGATAGCGCAGTGCCTCCCGGATACAACTCCAGGGCAGGGTGTTGAAGGCGTTGGAGATGTCCAACGACACCGCCACCATCACCCCGCCCCGGAACACCGTTACCTCCGCCAGGACTCTCACCCGCGTCACAGCGTGTATGGTGGAGCGCCCGTACCGAAACCCGAACTAACACTCGTCCAGGTCCGGCTCCTCTTCGCACAAGTGGCCGACGAGGCGGGCTGCGATAATCCGCTCAAACAGCTTACCCACCTCGTTGAGCAGCACTATGGGCCGGTACGCTGACGGCGAATCAGCAGGGTGCCTCGCCTTCCCGAGCAGGACCAGACGACCAGTTTTCCACAGAGTGGGAAACTGGCCCCGCTCAAGGCACGCTGTGTAGAGACCTCTCATCTGGGGCTCCAGCTCTTTCAAAGCGAGGGCCTGAATCCCGGCGGGCCCCGGAGCCACGTTCTTGGCCGGGGCAAGAACGTGGCTCAGGAAGGCGGGGCGGCCGGAATGCGGCTCCGGAGCCACATCACGGCCGCCCTCATCTCTGCCTGTGTCACCTCTGGGACGCTGATGGCGTTCTCATCTTCAGGCTCTGCGGCTGTGTCCATCGGCGGCGGGGTATGCTCCACTCTAGCCGGGAAGAGGGCTGCAACTACCTCCTCCAGCAGCTCAGGTTGGAGACTCTCCGTGAGTGGGAGCACCGCGGCTCTAAGTTTCCCCCGAACCGCACGATAAGGACACCCCATGGATTCCCGTCTTGAGTCTCTAACATCTCCCTGGCTCGCCTCGCCGATGGCCAGCCACAGAGCCTCCTTCGCCGCGCGGCACACCTCTTACAGCGCCTAACCGGCGCTTATTGGGTGTACCGGCGTCTAGCCGTCACGCACGCGACGCATAGCTGCGCAATCTCGGTAGACTACCAGTACACCTGGCGCCTTACTGTCTATGCGTGGACCCGGGGCATTGACGAGTCACAAAGCGTCATCGCCCCGCGGAACCACAGCGCCTCCTATTCGACGTCGATGGGTCCGGTCAACCCACAATCGCGGTCTCCTCGAGAAGTTCCCTGTCGATGCGTTTGCGCGCCCAGCGCGGGCCGTCAGTTCGCGGGTCCGGTGGACTGCGGCCGCCGGCGGTCTGGGCAGAGACGTTGAAACGGATGTATCGGTGATCCGACAACGTTTCCACCTCCGCGGTGACACGCCAGCCGCGAACACAGCTCGCGGCAGCAGGACTAGCGAACGAGACGTTCACTATGGACCCGCCCCGTTGTCACACGCACGTGTGACAGACGGACAGACAGACACACGATTGATCCTTATGGGTTCCTTTTGTTTCAGGTGGACATACGGAATAATTATATGGAATCCTAAAATACTCTCTCGTTTCTCGCCCATGCTTCTGAATTTAAGTAGGTTGAATACCTCAAATAATAAACTTGAATCTAGTAGATTTCGTTAATAATTTATTTCAGTAATTTATCTAATATCACAAATTGGTTCGTTTTCTTATTCGTAATTTCTTATCTATAACACATCAAATAAATTGATTTTATTTACATTATTACAGATGTTTGGCACAAAACGTTCTTAGAGATATCATTAATCAACAATTAGAACCGTACACTGTTTACAAAAGTCAGGAACGTATGTGACAGAGCACGTCGTCATTAGGAGATGACATTTTCTAGATATTCACACTAGCACTGGCACGCGTCTGTTGCGCTCGCGCCTCGAGCGGCCGCGCTATAACGGTATGTGTGCGCCGACGATAGCGACGGCGACGGCCAGTGGCGGCGGCGCGCGCGGCTCGCCCGGCCGGAACGCAGGCAGGCCGGCGCGCCGCTCGCCCGGCCGGAACGCAGGCAGGCCGGCGCGCCGCTCGCCCGGCCGGAACGCAGGCAGGCCGGCGCGCCGCTCGCCCGGCCGGAACGCAGGCAGGCCGGCGCGCCGCTCGCCCGGCCGGAACGCAGGCAGGCCGGCGCGCCGCTCGCCCGGCCGGAACGCAGGCAGGCCGGCGCGCCGCTCGCCCGGCCGGAACGCAGGCAGGCCGGCGCGCCGCTCGCCCGGCCGGAACGCAGGCAGGCCGGCGCGCCGCTCGCCCGGCCGGAACGCAGGCAGGCCGGCGCGCCGCTCGCCCGGCCGGCACGCAGGCAGGCCGGCGCGCCGCTCGCCCGGCCGGCACGCAGGCAGGCCGGCGCGCCGCTCGCCCGGCCGGCACGCAGGCAGGCCGGCGCGCCGCTCGCCCGGCCGGAACGCAGGCAGGCCGGCGCGCCGCTCGCCCGGCCGGAACGCAGGCAGGCCGGCGCGCCGCTCGCCCGGCCGGCACGCAGGCAGGCCGGCGCGCCGCTCGCCCGGCCGGCACGCAGGCAGGCCGGCGCGCCGCTCGCCCGGCCGGCACGCAGGCAGGCCGGCGCGCCGCTCGCCCGGCCGGCACGCAGGCAGGCCGGCGCGCCGCTCGCCCGGCCGGCACGCAGGCAGGCCGGCGCGCCGCTCGCCCGGCCGGCACGCAGGCAGGCCGGCGCGCCGCTCGCCCGGCCGGCACGCAGGCAGGCCGGCGCGCCGCTCGCCCGGCCGGCACGCAGGCAGGCCGGCGCGCCGCTCGCCCGGCCGGCACGCAGGCAGGCCGGCGCGCCGCTCGCCCGGCCGGCACGCAGGCAGGCCGGCGCGCCGCTCGCCCGGCCGGCACGCAGGCAGGCCGGCGCGCCGCTCGCCCGGCCGCCGCGCGTCCAACTGCACGCCGCTGTCCTCGCGTGGCCCAGCGGCGATCGCGGCCGCCAGTCGAGGGAACGAGGTGGTCTCTTCTGTCTGCACCTGTCTGTCCGTCGATGTCCTCTCTGCTGGCAGAAGATAGTACGTGAGCGATGCAAAACAGTATAGGTATTCAAGAAAGTGCACACTATCTGAGACAACACTGACCCGTGTCGTTGAGCGTGGAGAGGTCGGTGGAAGGAGTGAGGTCGGGCGCGCGCGGCAGCGGCGCAGTGCCGACGAGCGCGGCGCACACGGCGCCCCCGGCTGCGCCGCACGCGCCCCCGGCTGCGCCCGCGCCGCCCGCTGAGCGCCAGCGCGGTGGCATCAGGCTCGCGCGCACGTTGCGCTCCGGGTGCACGATAATAATGTACAACTGAAATAAGCTAGCGCTCAGAAATGTTCCAAATGTTGCCTTAACAGCTATGACAATGGAGAATGCCCTCAAATATAGGGCGCCCTGTACCAAACGAAAAGTCCGCTGTCACAACCAAAGCCAGTGATTGGGAGGAGAATCTAATGCTCTTCCTATAATGTTAACTATTTTTATATGGATTATGAATCGTCCGGCACGGCTATTCTCAATCAGTGAAGAATTATAGTTATTAAGGTGTTAGTATCGAGATGGCAAATGGGAAACTTTGTTCATTAAAATTGTATAAACTACCTACCTATGTTCTTCTCTCGATAATCAGTTTATTTGGAACCCCGGTCATCACAATACTAAGATATATACAAGACATTAGGGCTTTTTTATCGAGTTGTCAACCGCTCGAGAAATCAAGGTTTAAGAGAAACCTCAAGTTGAGTTTAGAGACTCAAGTTTAAGTTTAAGAGAGAAACTCAAGTTAAGTTTAAGGTAGGGTTTTACGAGAAAACCCCCAAAAGATAAGAGCAGAGTTTTACAAGAAATGTCTAAAAAAATAAGAATTATATACAAAGCATTAGAGGCTTTTTTAACGAGTTGCAAACCGCTCGAAGAGAGTGTAAGGAGAGAAAAGAAAATAGTGGGATAAAGTTTGCTTAATAAGTAAATTAGTTTTGAGCTAGAGTGTTTAAGTAGTACCAACCAACCTACCAGTAGTTCATATAATTGTAAGAAGAGTGAGCACATAGTCTTCAAGGCCTCCGGTAAGTGTCCGTCAATTGGACCTGCGATTAAGCTGAATGGTACTGAACTGAAGCGGCTACCACAGTTCAAATACCTCGGACATTACGTTACGGAGGGCCTTGACGACCATGTTGACATAGAGAGGGAACGTAGGGCCTTGGCGCTCCGAAGTACTATGCCTGCCCAGGTTTGCGCGGTGGAGTGGCCAAGTTAAAGTCGCACTAGTTGGAGCCTACTGTCAGACTACACGTGCAGCTTGTGGTTAGGTATGCGCAGAGGCAGCTCTGTGCCCCACGTGTCCAATATAACTATGGATTGAGGATGTTATCAGGGCTGCCACGCTTTCGTAGTGCAATGAGCACAAGAAGAAACAAATATAAAACGGCGTATTTGGAGGAGGTGAAAGTAACGCATAACGCATGCGCAAAGTTTAATATCACAGGATTAGTTGAGTTCTTTTGATTTGTCCATTAAACATAGGAATAGAGAATAATTTGTGATGTTCTGTTCAAATAAACTTAGGTCTTCGTAAATATGTGTGGGCGCACGTAGTCCATGGTGACCATAACAACAATTGGCCGCAACATCATGTCTGCATATCATAAATATGTGTGGGCGCACGTAGTCCATGGTGACCATAACAACAATTGGCCGCAACATCATGTCAGCATATCATAAATATGTGTGGGCGCACGTAGTCCATGGTGACCATAACAACAATTGGCCGCAACATCATGTCTGCATATCATAAATATGTGTGGGCGCACGTAGTCCATGGTGACCATAACAACAATTGGCCGCAACATCATGTCTGCATATCATAAATATGTGTGGGCGCACGTAGTCCATGGTGACCATAACAACAATTGGCCGCAACATCATGTCTGCATATCATAAATATGTGTGGGCGCACGTAGTCCATGGTGACCATAACAACAATTGGCCGCAACATCATGTCTGCATATCATAAATATGTGTGGGCGCACGTAGTCCATGGTGACCATAACAACAATTGGCCGCAACATCATGTCTGCATATCATAAATATGTGTGGGCGCACGTAGTCCATGGTGACCATAACAACAATTGGCCGCAACATCATGTCTGCATATCATAAATATGTGTGGGCGCACGTAGTCCATGGTGACCATAACAACAATTGGCCGCAACATCATGTCAGCATATCATAAATATGTGTGGGCGCACGTAGTCCATGGTGACCATAACAACAATTGGCCGCAACATCATGTCAGCATATCATAAATATGTGTGGGCGCACGTAGTCCATGGTGACCATAACAACAATTGGCCGCAACATCATGTCAGCATATCATAAATATGTGTGGGCGCACGTAGTCCATGGTGACCATAACAACAATTGGCCGCAACATCATGTCAGCATATCATAAATATGTGTGGGCGCACGTAGTCCATGGTGACCATAACAACAATTGGCCGCAACATCATGTCTGCATATCATAAATATGTGTGGGCGCACGTAGTCCATGGTGACCATAACAACAATTGGCCGCAACATCATGTCAGCATATCATAAATATGTGTGGGCGCACGTAGTCCATGGTGACCATAACAACAATTGGCCGCAACATCATGTCTGCATATCATAAATATGTGTGGGCGCACGTAGTCGATAGAATAGAATAGAATAGAATAGAATAATTTTATTCATAAGTTCACACATAAGTTGACATAAGTATAAATTACATAGAAGTTATATCATTACAAAGTTAAATATTAATATTATGAAGAAAATATTAAACTATGCCTAAAATAAATCTAGTGTATAACTTATATATAAGTATATTGGTTAAAGGCCTACTGAGTTCAATAGCGACCTGCCTGATGTAGGTTTATTCAAACCTGTGTTTCAGGCCATCACTTAACAACGCTGAGTACTTTAGTGGACTATTATGTTACTGAACATAGAGCTAGCATTGATACATAATAATTATATTTTAAAATAAAAATTGACTTAACATTAATAAACTTATTGCATTACTTCTAGCAATTGTTCAGTGTCTGAGTAATTAAATTTCGCTAAGTATTCACTCAACATTTCACTACATTTTTTACAATTTACACTTTAAATACTTAGAGACTTATTGATTTTATTATACAAGAACGGACCTAAAAATACATAAAACTTATTTGTAAAAGTATGTCTAGTTTGTATTGGGACATAAGGAAGTCTGCTATGCTGGTGCAGTACTATATTCAATATAAATAGTTGTCGCACGGTTAAAACCTTACATGCCGTGTAAAGCTCGTGTGTGGGAAATCTAAATGGGCGAAAGGTGGCTACCTTAAAGATAGCTCTCTGCGCACGTTCTAATGGCAGTAGAATTGATTTAGCAGCCCCACCCCATGAAGTTATACAATAAGTGAGAATGGATTGACACAAAGCTAAATAGACCTGTTTAATCAATTTGTAGTCCGATATATATCGTAAATTCTTAAAAATGTATATCAATTTACGCATTCTAGTTGCATAACAAATCAATGTGTTTACGGAAATTCAAATTTGTGTCAATCGTTACACCAAGATATTTCATATGATCGGCTTTTGCTAAAGTAGGACAATTACAAGCAATGTCAGCATACGTGCCACACTTATGCGCATAAATGTTTATGTTAGTAGTTGGCAGGTTAGTATTTTTCATAGTAAATAAAATGTGTTTGGTTTTCTCTGCATTTAGTGTTAGGAGATTTTCATATAGCCAATTAGACACTCTATTAAAACCGTTCTGGGCTTGTTTATACACCTCATCTCGAGATTTGTCTGAAAACAATAGAGCTGTGTCATCTGCATAAGACATTATGACACCATTGTGGAGTGTTAAGCTGCACAGGTCATTTATATATACTAGGAATAAAGTAGGACCCAAAATACTACCTTGTGGTATTCCGTATTTACTATTTGGAAGCTCAGAACTAACGTACTGACCAATTTTGACACATTGTTTGCGGTCACTAAGATAATCAGAAAGTAGTGAGAGCGTTGTTCCTCTTATTCCGAGTGTTTCAAGCTTGTCCAATAATAAAGGGCAGGAAATTGTGTCAAATGCTTTGGCGAGGTCTAGGAAGATCCCAATGGAGTGCAAGCCCTTATCCAAATTAGTTGTTATATAATCCGTCATTTGATGAACTGCCTGCGATGGTGACCATAACAACAATTGGCCGCAACGTCATGTCAGCATATCATAAATATGTGTGGGCGCACGTAGTCGAAGGTGACCATAACAACAATTGGCCGCAACATCATGTCAGCATATCATAAATATGTGTGGGCGCACGTAGTCCATGGTGACCATAACAACAATTGGCCGCAACATCATGTCAGCATATCATAAATATGTGTGGGCGCACGTAGTCCATGGTGACCATAACAACAATTGGCCGCAACATCATGTCAGCATATCATAAATATGTGTGGGCGCACGTAGTCCATGGTGACCATAACAACAATTGGCCGCAACATCATGTCAGCATATCATAAATATGTGTGGGCGCACGTAGTCCATGGTGACCATAACAACAATTGGCCGCAACATCATGTCTGCATATCATAAATATGTGTGGGCGCACGTAGTCCATGGTGACCATAACAACAATTGGCCGCAACATCATGTCTGCATATCATAAATATGTGTGGGCGCACGTAGTCCATGGTGACCATAACAACAATTGGCCGCAACATCATGTCAGCATATCATAAATATGTGTGGGCGCACGTAGTCCATGGTGACCATAACAACAATTGGCCGCAACATCATGTCAGCATATCATAAATATGTGTGGGCGCACGTAGTCCATGGTGACCATAACAACAATTGGCCGCAACATCATGTCTGCATATCATAAATATGTGTGGGCGCACGTAGTCCATGGTGACCATAACAACAATTGGCCGCAACATCATGTCAGCATATCATAAATATGTGTGGGCGCACGTAGTCCATGGTGACCATAACAACAATTGGCCGCAACATCATGTCTGCATATCATAAATATGTGTGGGCGCACGTAGTCCATGGTGACCATAACAACAATTGGCCGCAACATCATGTCTGCATATCATAAATATGTGTGGGCGCACGTAGTCCATGGTGACCATAACAACAATTGGCCGCAACATCATGTCTGCATATCATAAATATGTGTGGGCGCACGTAGTCCATGGTGACCATAACAACAATTGGCCGCAACATCATGTCTGCATATCATAAATATGTGTGGGCGCACGTAGTCCATGGTGACCATAACAACAATTGGCCGCAACATCATGTCAGCATATCATAAATATGTGTGGGCGCACGTAGTCCATGGTGACCATAACAACAATTGGCCGCAACATCATGTCTGCATATCATAAATATGTGTGGGCGCACGTAGTCCATGGTGACCATAACAACAATTGGCCGCAACATCATGTCTGCATATCATAAATATGTGTGGGCGCACGTAGTCCATGGTGACCATAACAACAATTGGCCGCAACATCATGTCTGCATATCATAAATATGTGTGGGCGCACGTAGTCCATGGTGACCATAACAACAATTGGCCGCAACATCATGTCTGCATATCATAAATATGTGTGGGCGCACGTAGTCCATGGTGACCATAACAACAATTGGCCGCAACATCATGTCTGCATATCATAAATATGTGTGGGCGCACGTAGTCCATGGTGACCATAACAACAATTGGCCGCAACATCATGTCAGCATATCATAAATATGTGTGGGCGCACGTAGTCCATGGTGACCATAACAACAATTGGCCGCAACATCATGTCTGCATATCATAAATATGTGTGGGCGCACGTAGTCCATGGTGACCATAACAACAATTGGCCGCAACATCATGTCAGCATATCATA
The DNA here is from genome assembly GCA_947568875.1 of Fissipunctia ypsillon. Lineage (NCBI taxonomy): Eukaryota > Metazoa > Arthropoda > Insecta > Lepidoptera > Noctuidae > Fissipunctia > Fissipunctia ypsillon. The sequence goes on along the minus strand of OX387657.1, from coordinate 24,324,785 downwards.
AATATGTGTGGGCGCACGTAGTCCATGGTGACCATAACAACAATTGGCCGCAACATCATGTCAGCATATCATAAATATGTGTGGGCGCACGTAGTCCATGGTGACCATAACAACAATTGGCCGCAACATCATGTCAGCATATCATAAATATGTGTGGGCGCACGTAGTCCATGGTGACCATAACAACAATTGGCCGCAACATCATGTCAGCATATCATAAATATGTGTGGGCGCACGTAGTCCATGGTGACCATAACAACAATTGGCCGCAACATCATGTCTGCATATCATAAATATGTGTGGGCGCACGTAGTCCATGGTGACCATAACAACAATTGGCCGCAACATCATGTCTGCATATCATAAATATGTGTGGGCGCACGTAGTCCATGGTGACCATAACAACAATTGGCCGCAACATCATGTCTGCATATCATAAGTCACACTTCACATGACAACTAATCTAATCATAGTACGCACAGATGTCAGTTCGTCACTAACCGCCGCACATAATTGTGCTCATTGCCGTCACTATAATTATAATATAAATAAAACTATGGATACAGTCACTAAATGTTGATAGATAACTAACTACGAAATACATTCAATAGGACTTGGCTTCTGTGAGATCTCAAAACTTTTTACGGTGGAAAGATTGCATGGAGAGACTTGGCATTGTTTTACATTTAATATTTTTGGTGGGTCTCTTTCTATATAAATAACTAACAAACTAAACATATAACAAACTAACTATGTATATAAATGAGTATTTGTAATAACTAACTATTTAAATAACTAACAACTAGCTGATCCGGCAAACTTCGTTTCGCCGAATATAAATTTGTAATAACTAACTATTTAAATAACTAACAACTAGCTGATCCGGCAAACTTCGTTTCGCCGAATATAAATTTGTAATAACTAACTATTTAAATAACTAACAACTAGCTGATCCGGCAAACTTCGTTTCGCCGAATATAAATTTGTAATAACTAACTATTTAAATAACTAACAACTAGCTGATCCGGCAAACTTCGTTTCGCCGAATATAAATTTGTAATAACTAACTATTTAAATAACTAACAACTAGCTGATCCGGCAAACTTCGTTTCGCCGAATATAAATTTGTAATAACTAACTATTTAAATAACTAACAACTAGCTGATCCGGCAAACTTCGTTTCGCCGAATATAAATTTGTAATAACTAACTATTTAAATAACTAACAACTAGCTGATCCGGCAAACTTCGTTTCGCCGAATATAAATTTGTAATAACTAACTATTTAAATAACTAACAACTAGCTGATCCGGCAAACTTCGTTTCGCCGAATATAAATTTGTAATAACTAACTATTTAAATAACTAACAACTAGCTGATCCGGCAAACTTCGTTTCGCCGAACATAAATTTGTAATAACTAACTATTTAAATAACTAAGAACTAGCTGATCCGGCAAACTTCGTTTCGCCGAATATAAATTTGTAATAACTAACTATTTAAATAACTAACAACTAGCTGATCCGGCAAACTTCGTTTCGCCGAATATAAATTTGTAATAACTAACTATTTAAATAACTAACAACTAGCTGATCCGGCAAACTTCGTTTCGCCGAATATAAATTTGTAATAACTAACTATTTAAATAACTAACAACTAGCTGATCCGGCAAACTTCGTTTCGCCGAATATAAATTTGTAATAACTAACTATTTAAATAACTAACAACTAGCTGATCCGGCAAACTTCGTTTCGCCGAATATAAATTTGTAATAACTAACTATTTAAATAACTAACAACTAGCTGATCCGGCAAACTTCGTTTCGCCGAATATAAATTTGTAATAACTAACTATTTAAATAACTAACAACTAGCTGATCCGGCAAACTTCGTTTCGCCGAATATAAATTTGTAATAACTAACTATTTAAATAACTAAGAACTAGCTGATCCGGCAAACTTCGTTTCGCCGAATATAAATTTGTAATAACTAACTATTTAAATAACTAACAACTAGCTGATCCGGCAAACTTCGTTTCGCCGAATATAAATTTGTAATAACTAACTATTTAAATAACTAACAACTAGCTGATCCGGCAAACTTCGTTTCGCCGAATATAAATTTGTAATAACTAACTATTTAAATAACTAACAACTAGCTGATCCGGCAAACTTCGTTTCGCCGAATATAAATTTGTAATAACTAACTATTTAAATAACTAACAACTAGCTGATCCGGCAAACTTCGTTTCGCCGAATATAAATTTGTAATAACTAACTATTTAAATAACTAACAACTAGCTGATCCGGCAAACTTCGTTTAATAATCTATCTTGATGCCAAATGCCAAGGTTCTAGGATTGCTAGAAGTATCTTAGATTTCTGATGATCGGTGAGTCAGTGAGTGACAAAATGATGTAACTTTGATCGACGATAACTCGTAAACAATAAGTTCAAATATCATGTAATTTGGAAATTTAACTAGTTATAATGAGTACTCTTGGTGACCGAAAGTTCAATTTGCTAGCATTGTCCACAGAGAAGATATAGGGGAGGCGAAAGGCCCGCGAATGGCTTCGAGAAAAGGAAGGTACGGCCGTGCCTGCTTTGCTCGAGACTTGGCAGGGGCACTGCCGTGCTGCCAGATTGCTATATTATTTAACGTAGTAGCAACATTCGGAAATGAAGCGCAATGACAGTGACGTAAGTGGAAAATAAGTACAAAAGTAACAAAAATCTTATATTTTTGGTGTCCTATATCCGGGAATCTTTTTCATATTTAAAGAAATTATGTAGGTAAAAAAAAACTGAAAAACACGCTTTTATCACCCACTAAAAATTATAAAATAAATAAGGGTCCGTTCACACAGACCGGCTCGGAGAGGAGAGCAGATTCTTATCACGTTGAAAACAGAGTTTTTAGTATTTGTAGTTAGGTTTATTTTTGCATGTGCACTGCTTTTGTCATTAAGAATGCTTGAACGCGCTTGGTGTGAAATAATAAGAGGAGCTGACCGGCTCCGATCGCGTACTTTTTCTCGTTCGCGCAGCCGTTCGGCTCCGATTGCATGCTCTTTCTCGCTCGCGCAGCCGATCGGCTCCGATTGCGTGCTCTTTCTCGCTCGCGCAGCCGATCGGCTCCGATTGCGTGCTCTTTCTCGCTCGCGCAGCCGATCGGCTCCGATTGCGTGCTCTTTCTCGCTCGCCAGCCAATCGGTTTTGTTCTGCTTCAAAAAATCTTGCTAACAAATATATTTCTTCATCGGAGCTATCTAAATCCATGTTCCGAAAAGCACACGTTAACATCGAAAACAAAACTTGGACTGCGTGGAATACTGGTACTGCCTTTGTAGTGTATCCACCCGGCTCCGAGCGTATCCGACCGGCTGCGAGTGCATCCGACGGGCTCCGATCGCATCCGCTTTCAGATAGCTTCCAGCCGGTCTATGTGAAATAGTTGGCGGCTCCGCTCCGACCAACTCCAAGCGTATACGATCCGGTCTGTGTGAAAAGAAAAATGCGCGCCGATGCTCTCCGAGCCGGTCTGTGTGAACGGACCCTAAATTGACTTGTATTAGTTAAGATATAAGTGCCTATGTAGCTTGTCACTTGTTTTATATCCAATGATTAGTTCAAAAAGCGTGGAGCGCTTTTTAGTTGTGCGTACTTTTAATTAATTTAAACAAAGCGCTCCACGCTAAAACAAGTGACAAGCTACATAGGCACTTATATAATCTTAACTAATACAAGTCAATTTAATTATTTTATCATTTTTAGTGGGTGATAAAAGCGTGTTTTTAGTTTTTTTTAAACTACATTTTTTTTTTTACTTTTTAGTCTAGCATATTCTTCATTTAGGTAATTAGTCTAAAGTCAACGAAGTTATGACTTGACCGGTTTACTAGTAGCCACTGAATTATTCCACTATCCACCTCCTGGCTCCATCATCAGACCCTTGATACCAAGCCCAATCTACTGGACTCGTCAAAACGAATCATATGAGCCCAAACGCGTGGGGTTTACTAGTAGCTACTGAAGAGTTCCACTTCCACCACCTGGCTCCAACATCAAACCCTCAAACGCCAAGTGCAATATATTGGACTCGTCAAAACGAATCATATGAGCCCAAACTCGAGGAGTGTACTAGAAACCACTGAAGAGTTCCACTATCCACCTTCTGGCTCCATCATCAGATCAGCTCTAAGATACCAAATTATAGTATTGTTCTCCGAACTACATATATATATACAAAGTTTCATGTCGATACGACAAGTAGGTTAACATTGACTTCCAAGATTTTGTTGTGATTCGCTCCCCCGCAAGTTGGTACGGCCCAAGGGCATTCTCCTTTAAAAAGTTAAAAACTAAAACCCAACTACGACAAAAACCTTAGCTAAAAAGGTAACATGTAGCTGATATTATGTTTCTCAGCAAAGCTTTACTTAGAAAAGAAATTGTTACTATTTTAAGTAAGAGAGCTGCATCGGCATCGTTGCTAAGTCGTGCCCGCGGCAGTGGCGACAGTATTCTTAGCGTCGTGGCTGGTAGAATGGACTGCCCAGTACTGTGGCATTGTGTACAGTTGCATGTTAAGTAAGAGAGCTGCATCGGCATCGTTGCTAAGTCGTGCCCGCGGCAGTGGCGGCAGTATTCTTAGCGTCGTGGCTGGTAGAATGGACTGCCCAGTACTGTGGCATTGTGTACAGTTGCATGTTAAGTAAGAGAGCTGCATCGGCATCGTTGCTAAGTCGTGCCCGCGGCAGTGGCGACAGTATTCTTAGCGTCGTGGCTGGTAGAATGGACTGCCCAGTACTGTGGCATTGTGTACAGTTGCATGTTAAGTAAGAGAGCTGCATCGGCATCGTTGCTAAGTCGTGCCCGCGGCAGTGGCGGCAGTATTCTTAGCGTCGTGGCTGGTAGAATGGACTGCCCAGTACTGTGGCATTGTGTACAGTTGCATGTTAAGTAAGAGAGCTGCATCGGCATCGTTGCTAAGTCGTGCCCGCGGCAGTGGCGACAGTATTCTTAGCGTCGTGGCTGGTAGAATGGACTGCCCAGTACTGTGGCATTGTGTACAGTTGCATGTTAAGTAAGAGAGCTGCATCGGCATCGTTGCTAAGTCGTGCCCGCGGCAGTGGCGACAGTATTCTTAGCGTCGTGGCTGGTAGAATGGACTGCCCAGTACTGTGGCATTGTGTACAGTTGCATGTTAAGTAAGAGAGCTGCATCGGCATCGTTGCTAAGTCGTGCCCGCGGCAGTGGCGACAGTATTCTTAGCGTCGTGGCTGGTAGAATGGACTGCCCAGTACTGTGGCATTGTGTACAGTTGCATGTTAAGTAAGAGAGCTGCATCGGCATCGTTGCTAAGTCGTGCCCGCGGCAGTGGCGACAGTATTCTTAGCGTCGTGGCTGGTAGAATGGACTGCCCAGTACTGTGGCATTGTGTACAGTTGCATGTTAAGTAAGAGAGCTGCATCGGCATCGTTGCTAAGTCGTGCCCGCGGCAGTGGCGACAGTATTCTTAGCGTCGTGGCTGGTAGAATGGACTGCCCAGTACTGTGGCATTGTGTACAGTTGCATGTTAAGTAAGAGAGCTGCATCGGCATCGTTGCTAAGTCGTGCCCGCGGCAGTGGCGACAGTATTCTTAGCGTCGTGGCTGGTAGAATGGACTGCCCAGTACTGTGGCATTGTGTACAGTTGCATGTTAAGTAAGAGAGCTGCATCGGCATCGTTGCTAAGTCGTGCCCGCGGCAGTGGCGACAGTATTCTTAGCGTCGTGGCTGGTAGAATGGACTGCCCAGTACTGTGGCATTGTGTACAGTTGCATGTTAAGAAGAACAGCAACTGATGAAATGATTTTGACTTTATTTATGTATTTGTTTTGTTGTTGTATGATAATAGTTAATTTAAAGATTTTAGTTGATTTCTTGACTTTATATAATATTGATGATTTTAAACAGTTTAATGAATTTAAAGATAATTGTAATTTTATTTATGTGAGTACACAATGCAATGTTTTTAATTTTAGTTATAATAGTATGATAGTATGATTGTGGTGTGTATTGAATCTTGCTACTAACATAATTCGTAAGTATACTAACAAAAGTATGGATCACTGTATCTGAAGTAAATACATAATAATAATTAAGTGATCAGGACCCTGTTACGCAACGGTGTAACATAAGGATCGCTGATATTACGATTCGGTATCACACATGGACAGCGCGGCAACTGACAGCGCGACCTCGATATCGCGCATGCAACGACTTGCACGTGCTGCCAGCGCAGCATGTCGCGACTGCGGGACCGGACACCGGCGCGCGGCGATGCATTCCACGGTTCTACGCTTTTCAAGCATTCTTGGTACATCCATCGACCAATTGTCACCTACGTAATTTTAAGCTATAATTTGTAATTTCATTATTTCAATAAATCAGTCTAAAGTAAATTGGTTTGTTTTGCATCCTCCGGCTCCAGCTAACGTAACTACCCTAATAATTAAGTAATGTTTACTTTCACTGTTTATGTTTACATCGTCCTCCCTAACGACGAGTAGACCTGTTCAGTAACACGTGGATAGCGTTGTGAGTCGTGTATTTGTTACCTCTGTTATTAAGTTCTAAGCTATGACACCGCTGTTTGTTGTCCCTAGATAAATAAATAAGACACACACGTATCTAGAAACAAGATAACATTGGTTTCGGTTTTCGTATAACCGGATTCCCGCGCAATAACATGACGCTTCCAACGATACCTCGTTTTTCCAAATACGACGAGTAGTTTAGTAGTTATGAGGAAACAGATGAACATACATACATAGCCTGTTAAAATCATAATCCTCCTTTGGCTTTGCCGTAGTCGGTTAAAAATAATTAATAATTTATTTATTTGCGGCAAACCTTAGGTGAGAACAGGCAGACGAGCGTGACGCTGGCGCTAAGGGAGATGGTGACGGCCATGCTGGTGACGCGCAGGGGCACGTGGCTCGCAGTGCCGAAGTACAGCGGTACGAACGCCAGCCAGATCACGCACGTCGTGTACATCGTGAACCCTGCAACATAGCGGCAGTGATCTCAGCGGCGGAGTGTGGCAGCGAGACTCATATTATATGGCAGTATACATACCGATGTGCTTGCTCTCGTTGAAGGCCTCGGGGATCTTGCGCGTGAGCACGGCGTACACGGTGCACACGACAATGAGCACGACGGGGTAGAAGAAGGCGATGGTGTAGGAGGCGTCCACGTACGAGTCGCACACCAGCATGTTGTCCTCGCGCGAGGGGTAGTGGTGGATGGCGCGCGCCGGCGAGATGATCTGCCACACCACCACTATCACCAGCTGCAACACACGTCACCGCATGAGTACCGTACCTACACAGCACGGTAGCGGCACGGTCTGATGGGAGCCGAGACGCTCTAAGCGTCGTGCGCTTGACCGCTTGACGGTCGAGGTGTGAAAATAGTATTTAGCGAAACGATGTGCCAGTGTTTGTTACTACAGCGATAATAAACGAGGATTTACTATAATTATTACCAAATACAATTGTATTATTAGGTATGTGGTAAGTTTGGTTATTTCTTTTACCTGAATAGATACTAGTACAGAGCATATGAAGAGTTGCGACTTGGGCGAGATGAGTGAGGGCCGGCGCGCCGAGTGCTTGCTGGCGTCGAAGATGCGCGCGATGCGGTTGGTCTTGGTGAGCAGCGCGGCGTACACCACCGTGAAGCAGAACCCCGTGCCGAACCTGCGATACCGACCACCACGTGTAGCTACCGACCGCGCGCACGCTCACTACAGCTCTACAGATGCTATCGTTACGATACCGCTGCAGCGAGCAGAGCACGTCGGTGGGCCGGAAGACGAGCGCGAAGGTGACGAGGTAGCACATCATGATGCCGCCCAGCAGCACCAGCGACAGCTCGCGGCCGCTCGCGCGCACCACCGGTGTGTCGCCGCGCAGCGCCCACACCGCAACCACGAACCTGCGCGCGCACTGACACCTGATACACTCTGCGCGCACACATACACACCCCCATACACCCCGACACACACAGACACTCACGTGGTGAGCACCATGCCGAGCGAGGAAAAAGCCATGGCACCGATGGCGGCGGGCGAGTCGGGCCGCAGGTACAGCTCAGGCACGCGCGCGCAGTGCGTGCGCGTCGTGCCCGGCAGCGTGCCCAGCGGACACTCCTCGCACGCCGTCTCCTTCTCCGGCGACCGAATCTAAGCATTTCAATAAAAGCTTGAACAAACTGCATCGCGGTTTGATCGATATTAAATGACGTTGTGGTTGCGCACTTCGTACTGCGTGCAGTTGAAGCAGTGCCAGCAGCAGGACTCGCCCTCCACGTACTGCTTGGCCTGCCCCAGCTCGCACTCCGCGCTGCACACGGACTCCGGCGGGCGGCGCTCGCTCCACTTGAACTGTATCTCTACACAGACAAACTTTATGTTTAGCTGAAACGTGATTACAGTCACAATTACGTTGACGGTGCACCGTACCGTCCATGTCCAGCTCGAGCTCGCCGTCGAGGTAGCGGCCCACCTTCAGCCAGCGATACACCCCGGGCGACACTTGCTTGAAGTGCAAGATGTTGTAACGCGCGGGGCCATCGCCGTTGCTATCAAAGTGGAATTCGTCTCCGCTTAGACCTGCCAATTTTACATGACTCTTTGTTATAGCACATTGACCAAGATATATACAATTCTGCTATAAATTTCTAGTTAGTAAATACAGTTATATAATAATGAAAGTATTAACAATTATATAACAACCATAAAATTAAAATAAATAAAATAGATTTTGGTTGTAGAACGAGATTGAAGCCAGAAATATGATGTGAGAGGAGACCTATGAAGCGCACTTGTCGGAGGTAGCGCAGCAGCGTGGCGCCGCTAGCGGGGCGCATCGCGTCGCACAGGCCGGGTGCGCCGCCGCACAGCTCCGCGTGCATGTCCCTGCAACAAGCGCACTCTTAGGGCAGCTCGACCGAGGCGCTGCGTCAGTGCAGGCGTCGGTGACGAACTGTACCTGATAGCGTACGCGAAGGCGAGCACGGCGTCGGTGACGAACTGTACCTGATAGCGTACGCGAAGGCGAGCACGGCGTCGGTGACGAACTGTACCTGATAGCGTACGCGAAGGCGAGCACGGCGTCGGTGACGAACTGTACCTGATAGCGTACGCGAAGGCGAGCACGGCGTCGGTGACGAACTGTACCTGATAGCGTACGCGAAGGCGAGCACGGCGTCGGTGACGAACTGCAGCTGCGCCTCGAACTCGATGTTGTCTGCGGACAGGCGCTCGCTACCGGAGCACGCGCGCGCGTACTGCACGTTGTACGGCGTGCGTGCACTGCCCGGGTACCGACACTTGAACTGATCCTCCCAGAACTCTAAAACCGATATTGTTAGATTTAAATGAATAAGAAAAGCAAGAAGGAAGCTCCTGGAATAAAAAAAGTTGAGAAAAGTAAATTCAAATATAGAACTAATTACCGACAAACCAGGGGTTTCTGGGGTTGTTTTCAACGGTGAGGTTAAGGAAATATTCCTGGAAGCCGCGCACGGGGTTGGCCTGCGGCTGCACGCTGATGGTGCCCTCCACGGCCGCCTCGTTGCCGTCGGACACGAGCGCACGCGCGCTCCAGCCATCCGAGCCGACCCAGCCAAAGGCGTCGGTGGCGCGCATGCGGCCCACCGCCGCCATCACACCCGCCACCTCCTGGTCCGAGCCGAACACGATCACTCCTGCAAGCACACGCACGTCACCGGCGGTCCTCGTGACCGCACACTAAGTAGTGCTACAAGTGTTGGCGCACCTCTCGCGCGCGGCCTGCTCAGCAGCTTGGCGACGATGGCGTCGTACGCGCGCTCGTCTGCCTCGCCCGAGTCCTTCACCAGTCGCTCTTTCACAGCAATACAGATATCGTTCCGAGCCAGAAGTGTCTCCAGCTCTTCAAATGCCTGGAAATAAGTTAAAATCAAACGGGGTGTGGCTGCGTCGTGGACACGGCCGTGTGTCGTACGTGAGTACGTGAGTACGTGAGTACGTGAGTACGTGAGTACGTGAGTACGTGAGTACGTGAGTACGTGAGTACGTGTACGAAACGGGAAATATTTTCATCGAGCGTATTATATGTATGTCATAATCAGTTTTGAATGCTGTGTTGAATTTCACAGCATAGTGTATCTTGCATGTAGAACCGCTGACTCCGGTGCATCGCTGTCGCACTGTAGATACTCGACCGGACCGTCACCGGCGGCGTTAGCACACAACTGGTCACTATGTTAGCACTAAACGAATCCTAGTTTACTGGGACATTGTAATGCTTATACAATGGTTGACCAAGTAAGAATAGTAACCAGGCTTTTGTAATCGATGGATGTAAACTACTCGTGTAATCTTAATATTAACGAGGGCAACATTATATGTGAGGTAGAAATAGATGGAATAAAACTAGTTCATAAATTATATCAATTTTATAATTATTATTAAGCAATACATTATCTAATTAGTAGCACAACGAAACGATGTAGCAATATAACATTATTACATCAAAAAAATATAAGATATCAATCATCAATCATAATACATATTTTATTAAGAGCTATTAAAATAAAACATACCTGACCGCTCAGAATTGTCTTGCCGAGTCCGTAGTCGAACAAAGTCTGCTCGGTCGAGCCACTTGTCTTGCCGAGTCCGTAGTCGAACAAAGTCTGCTCGGCCGAGTTGGTTTTTTGTTTTTGGGGAATGGCATCTCGCAGTTCAACCTATAGGAGGTTGTCGACTGCTTATCCGGGCTTTCCTGTGGATGCCTCAATAAATGAAGGCCTCCAGCCAGGCATAAAAACTAAAACTAAGCGACTACTCGCTAAGGGCACCCCCTGTGGGGTACGGACTTCGGCTTAGGCCATCATTGGGGAGTCCACCCGGACCTGCCACTTAATCAATTATTAATTAATTATTACTAACACTAGTTTGTAAGCTTGCAATTGTACTAACAAATATGGATGTAATCGTAAGATGAATCTGAAATAAATGATTATATTATATTATTATTATTAGGGCGTCGCTGGGAGAGGACAGCAATGGGACATGCTGGATCGGATTAAATGCTCGGTCGAGCCACTTGCACGCTCTTTTTTTAACTGGCTTGCTTGCCAGTGGGCGGGGGCGAGTAGCCAACCGAACAACGTATCTCCCACACGGCCATTCTGACGAGCAACCATTATGGCTCGTGAATATCAATTAAATTACATGGCTCTTATGGTTAATCGTTCATTGGAACACAATAACATAATTTCTAATATAATTTACAATTCAAATACAAAAAACAAAATAAGATGGCCTCGGTAAAAACCTTACATAAAGGCACAACCTTAACATTTAATAAATTATTGCCTCGGTAAAAAACCTTATCTAAGGCGCAGAATAAAACACATGTTAAACATTGCCTCGGTGAAAAGCCTAAGGCGCGGCAAAAATGAAATGGCCTCAATAAGCAATCCCTTAAGGACACGGCCGATTTTAGCATATTCATTACTAAGCACTCATCCAACACCTGGCCAGTATGTAATGGACTCGTACTAGACAATAAGATACTAATCTCCAGAATCAAGTGATTCTGTGAGCTCAGTTCTACAAATCATTCCCAGTATTATGAACTTTTACAGTGTATCGTTCATTATCATGAATATAAGTTATAACGCATGGACCTTTGTACTTACTGTTAAGTTTCATAATAGCACGTGGATTTTGCAAAACAATATTACCGAGTTTTAAAGGGATAATTTTGGCCTTGTTTTTGTCAAACTGATTTTTTTGTATCGCCGCGCGTTTATCTATGCGACGTTTTGCTACTTCTCAACAAGCATTAAGGTCCAAGCGTTCAATATCATTTACAAGAGCAGAAATGGCTGGAGGCGACCGAGCTGAAGCTGAAAGGGAGTTTGTCCAGTGGTTTTATTAAACGTGCAATTGATTGCAAGTTGGACTTCCCCGACAGCATCCTTCCAGCTTCTCCGGATAGTATTCTCGACTACCGTGAAACAGTCAGTTAGGACTTTCATTAGTCTTTCGACCTGGCCATTTGCACGACTGGCACCAGTTGCGATAAAATGTAATTCGATAGACCAGTTTTGGCAAAAGTTTCGAAGTTCTTTTCCTGTGTACGACACCGCTTGATCACAAATTATTCTTTTGGGGGTTCCAAAAATACAGACTAGATCTTTAAGACAGTTTACGGTAGCATTTGCAGTAAGGTTAGTCACAGGTTTTAAGAAACAATACTTAGAAAAGGCATCAATATAAATTACGGCATATTGTTTCTTGAGTTTGTTACCAGTTAGTTTGCCTGTAGTATCCATATGCACAGTATGAAAGGGTATAGGTACTTTATCAATGGGGTGCAGGGTAACTTGACAAGAACCAGATTGGCTTTTGTTGATTTTACAAATGAGGCAATTTTCAACATATCTACGAACATTTTTAGCCATTTTTGGAAACCAGAACTGTTCACGTATTTTTTTAAGGTTTTCTCGCAGCCTAAGTGCTTAAGAGAGTCATGGTACAACTGAATTATGTGTCATCTATAAGATTTAGGAACAAATAAAGATTTCTTCGTTTTGTTATCTCTTGTACTATAAATTCGATAGAGTAAGTTATTAAGGATTTTGTAACTAGAAGCGAAATTTTTATCTATAGTGGAATTTTGAATGGACTTTATCAAATTCCTGGTTTCCAAATCGTTCTGCTGTTCAGTTTCTAACCAATCACTATAATTTAAAACGTTATTTATGTTGACAATTGCAGGGTTTCTACTGAGAAAGTCTACATGAGGTATGCGCTCTCCTTTGCGATACTCAATTTCAAAATCGAATGATTGTAAGTATGCCCACCATCGATGAACACGGGGCAAAAGCTCTTTTTTATTCCTGGATGCTTTTAGCGAATTACAATCCGTCACGAGCTTAAAACTTCTGCCAAACAGGTAGTGCCTAAAGTGTTTTATGGGTTTAACTACTACTAAAGATTCAAGCTCGTACGAATGATACCGTTTTTCGGTATCGGTGGTGCGCATACTGAAGTACTTTACGACTCTAAGCCGAGCATCGTGTTTTTGAAATAACACGGCACCAAAACCAGAGGAACTGGCATCAGTATGAAGTTCAATAGATTTAGTTAGATCGAATAAGGACAAAGTTGGTTCCGAAGAGAGATGTTGAATAATTTTTTCTCTTGCTGAATCATGGTTTGATGTCCAGTTCCACTTGGAATTGGCCCTAGTTAAATCATATAAAGAGCCCATTGTTTGAGAAAACTTTGGTATAAATTTTCTAAAATATCCTGCAAGGCCACAAAATTGGCGTACCTGTTTCACTGTCTGAGGGACAGGAGATTTTACAAGTGCTTGTACTTTCCCAGGACTAGGTCTAACAGTACCATTAGAAATTATTCGACCTAAATATTCAATTTCTGTTATGAGAAATTTACATTTTTTTATATTTAAGGAAAAGCCAGCATATTTTAAAGAATCAAGCACTTTTCTCAAATTATCGGACCTTCATTGTATAAAGTTGGAGAAGATAATCACATCATCACATTTTCAGAGCTGCATTGATGGCCCTCTGAAAAACCGATGGTGCATTACACAATCCAAAAGGAATACGTAAAAACTCGTATTGCTCATCAGGTGTGACAAATGCAGTTTTTTCAATGGAGTTAGGAGCTATAGATATTTGGTGAAAGCCTGCAGCCTTATCAAGGACTGTGAAGAACTTGGCATTCACGAGTTTACCAATATGGTCGTCGATCAGTGGGAGAGGATAATGATCCCTTACAGTATTACTATTAAGTTCTCTGTAGTCGATACATAGCCAGTCACTACCATATTTTTTTCGAACTAACAGAATAGGACTCGAAAAAGGGGAGTTACTATCACGAATGATTCCGTTGTCTCTTATATCCTGTATAATCTTTTTGACATTCTGTCGCTCGATGTGGGCAAGACGATATGGGCATCTTTGAACAGTTTTATCTGGGTTTTATAATTTAATGGTCAGTTCTCCTGTATTTATTTGTGTTACAGAATTTCCTGATGTGAAAAGATCTAAATAGGATTTTAATAAATTAAGTAAGTGATCTTTTGAAATCGAAATGACATCAGTATCATTACAGGTTTCTAAATCAATTTTTTCAACAAAATTAATGTTGTAAGAGGTTTTAGAAATTTTTGTTTCATAATTAGATAACACTACTTGTATGCCAGGAATGTCAAAAAGATTCTGACCCAAAAGAATGTCATATTGAATATAGTGATCGGGAACCAAAACAAGGTCCAGCTCCAAATTCAGGCCATCAATACAAATCAGACTAGTTTTGATACGAGTAGAATACAATGAATTTTCTCCAATTCCGCGTAACATCGTAGTTTTAAAAGATATTTTGCCACTGGTGCAATCCCCAATACTTTTACGCATTAATGAGCGTTCAGCGCCGCTATCTATGAGACAGAAAAAAGTCTCGATCATCGATTTTGCCAATCGTGGTACGGTTGTTAGCAACTATTAAAGAGTTTATCAATTTTTTCGATTTTTTAGATTTCGGTTTTGAATTTAAGTGTTTGAAGCAATTTTCAAACTTATGACCCGACTTTTGACAAAAGGTACATACTACGCGAGTTTTAGTGGTTGTAGGAATCCTACAATATTAACTGGCAATACTGCCATTTTTATACTTACTCAATTGTTCATTCGGTCTTAACTCACTTCCGTAAACTTCCGTCTACCATTACGGTGTGCAAGCATTGTATTCCGTGCAAATTATATTAATAAATAGTTCTTGTGGTAATTACTTGCAGTGGTTCACTATTATAAAAGACCTACAACCTCTAAAAACTACAGTCCACGAACAGTGGTTACACCAGTTGACACATCCTTAGTTTGGTCATTTTGACTAGAGGTCTTATGAGATTGATTAGCGAATGTACTAGTAGTAGGGGTGTCTGAATCCTTACGGTTACGGCAGTCTCTTTGAAAATGGCTCACCTTAAAGCATTTTTGACAACGCCTAAGCTTATAATCTTGCGGGTCATATTTGGTCTTTTTAGCAGGAATATTGTGATCAGAGGAATCATGAACTGGATGTTTACGTTTATAAGAATTTAGATATTGTATCAATTGAGGCAACGTTTTAGGCGTCAGTCGTAACAAATCTGATCATAAAACGAAAGTCCAACACACCTGATATCACGGCGCGTACTAAATGCAGCTCACAGCCTTTATCGCAAGCTCCCATTTCCGAGATGCGTACTCAGCCAAGCTGTTAGCCTTGTCGCTCGTATACTCCATGAAGGTGATTAAATCATCGTAGTATCGGGTTTCATCTGCAAAGGTTTGAACGAGATTAGATTTGATATCTTCCTAATTCATCAGCGTGGTATAGTTGCGACGGGCCCAATCAGCAGCACGTCCTTTTAAGTTTTTCCTGACAAGGTTCAGAGTTTCACGCTCGTTAAGCTGATATTCTGTCTTCAAATCGTCGACATGACGACACCAAAATTGAATGGTGTCTGTGCGATCATCGGGATCAAAAGAGGGTAGATAGATATTATCTAAATTTATTGTACATGACAATGGATGGAAAACTTGTGACGTAGGAGCAGTATTTGTAGCCTGAAGAAATGTTACACTCATCATTTCCTTCATCATAGATTTCATAAAGTCAATAGGAACAAAGTTACCGCCCTGATTTTCTAGTCCTGGAGTAGTAGAGTTTGAAGGAGGTCTGCTCTGACTGGTGCTGGGGTCAGGTTTGTGGTACGAGTTCTCTTGCAGCCGCTGCCATCTATCCCGTGCGCCGAAGATCGGAGATGCCGATTCTTCATTAGAAACGGCATCAAGGGTTTCGGGCACCTTGGCAGAGTCGTTGTGCTCGTAATTTGACATCGTACCTACCGCTAAAACAAACAAAAAAGAAACATGTTAGTATATGGGCACTCGATCCCACTTCTGCTGTGAGGTAGAAATAGATGGAATAAAACTAGTGCATAAATTATATCAATTTTATAATTATTTTAAAGCAATACATTATCTAATTAGTAGCACAACGAAACGATGTAGCAATATAACATTATTACATCAAAAAAATATAAGATATCAATCATCAATCATAATACATATTTTATTAAGAGCTATTAAAATAAAACATACCTGACCGCTCAGAATTGTCTTGCCGAGTCCGTAGTCGAACAAAGTCTGCTCGGTCGAGCCACTTGCACGCTCTTTTAAACTGGCTTGCTTGTCAGTGGGTAGGGGCGAGTAGCCAACCGAATAACTTATTAAGCGGAAGTTACTCAGAAAATTACGTTAATATTTTTAAATGAACCAAAATGTAACGTATCTCCCACATATATCCTATGCCAACGACACGACGTTAATGTTTACGGCTAAAACCGAACTGCGCAAACTGCTCGAGACCGCTCAACTATGTTTAGGTACTGTGACTAAATAATTGGCTTCGAAGCAATTTACTAACATTAAACGCTGACAAGCCAAAATATATTCACGTCTCCATACGCAAGCCTCAACTTAACATTACTAACCTCATCTATATGCTCAAAATATATTCACGTCTCCATACGCAAGACTCAACTTAACATTACTAACCTCATCTATATGCTCAAAATATATTCACGTCTCCATACGCAAGACTCAACTTAACATTACTAACCTCATCTATATGCTCAAAATATATTCACGTCTCCATACGCAAGCCTCAACTTAACATTACTAACCTCATCTATATGCTCAAAATATATTCACGTCTCCATACGCAAGACTCAACTTAACATTACTAACCTCATCTATATGCTCAAAATATATTCACGTCTCCATACGCAAGCCTCAACTTAACATTACTAACCTCATCTATATGCTCAAAATATATTCACGTCTCCATACGCAAGACTCAACTTAACATTACTAACCTCATCTATATGCTCAAAATATATTCACGTCTCCATACGCAAGCCTCAACTTAACATTACTAACCTCATCTATATGCTCAAAATATATTCACGTCTCCATACGCAAGCCTCAACTTTACATCACTAACCCTCATCTATATACTTATCGAGATGGAAACTGTTCAGTCAACATGTGAAATTGCCCTTCTATCCTCAAAACGAACAGTTTAAAATACCTCGGGGTAATAATGGACAACACACTGTCTTTCAGAAAACATATTGAAAGTGTAGTTAAAAGAGTGCGCAAATTAATATATGTTAAAAAAATTGCGAACATTTACAGACTTAAAACTAATCACACAAGTTTATTTGACCCTATGTCAATCTATAATTCAATACTTTTATCACTTCATGGGGTGGCGCACCAAAAAAGAATCTACTTCCTCTTGAAAGAGCTCAGAGAGCAATTTTGAAGGTAGCAATCTTCCATCCCTTTTTCTTTCCCACAGATAACATAACATAAAATCACGCCTTGTTTCCCCGAAGGGTTAGGCAGAGGTGTACCTATAGTACACCCACATTTCGCCAGTTATGTTTAAGTCCCATATAATAAGGAGCGAGCCTATTGCCATCAACCGGGCACAAATCCAGACTCCGGGCTGCTACTGAGAAATTCCAAATAGAAAAACTCAATAACACTTTGCCCGACCTGGGAATCGAACCCAGTACCTCATGCTCAGCAGTAGCGCTTGCGACCACTAGACCAACAACGAGGCAGTCTTTCCCACAAATCTACTCTATAAATCCTGCAAATAGCTGACTATTCTGCAACTGTTCATTATGTACTTAGTATTAAAACAACACACCATGCTCGCCTACACTGCTGACAACACTAACAAGAGACGGAGTGATATAGTATGCACAACTAATGTAACCTCAAAACACGTCTTTGTAGAAATATTTTTTACATTCTTAGGCCCATTTCTTGACAACAGGTTAAATAGAAAACAGTATTTATAAATTAAATTAAGTACTATAGATGTAAAAATGTATACTCAAGTATTTATTTTTATTTATTTATTTATTTATCCATACATACAAATATCTTTACAGGCTAGACCCAATGCGATATTGTAGCACATTTAAAACTTAAGTACCCTGTTTTGATCATAACAAATTGTACAGGTAGCTGTTCTTGTAAATTCACCCAAAGTGCATATTTACTAGCCATCGCTTATGCACCGCTAGAAGATCTACTTGCTGACTGCAAATAGACCCGCTAACATGTAGTTTACTTTTATTTACCAAGTTTTAGTTTAGCTTTTACTTTATATTCATTGTTAATTTATTACTTGTAAGTATTTATGCACTTCCTAGCTTGAAGCACAGGTTCAATCTAGTTCAGGCAAATAAGACACTGTGCTCTTTTTAATTGCAAAGTTACTTATTGTAAATGTGCCCCTTTTTATAAATAAACGATTATTATTATAAAATTATACCACTGACTTTTTGGCCACGCCGCTCAGGTAGATTTGTAAATCATGTTCTCCTGATGTTGACATTGGACGCGGGTCATCGCCTAACTGACGCGGTAGCTGTTGCACAATAGTGTCCACATGAGCCGTCGTTGACCCGCTCGGACGCCCCCGCTGCGGATGTACTAGAGCCGTCGTTGATCCGCTCGGACGCCCCCGCTGCGGATGTACTAGAGCCGTCGTTGATCCGCTAGGACGCCCCCGCTGCGGATGTACTAGAGCCGTCGTTGATCCGCTCGGACGCCCCCGCTGCGGATGTACTAGAGCCGTCGTTGATCCGCTCGGACGCCCCCGCTGCGGATGTACTAGAGCCGTCGTTGATCCGCTCGGACGCCCCCGCTGCGGATGTACTAGAGCCGTCGTTGATCCGCTCGGACGCCCCCGCTGCGGATGTACTAGAGCCGTCGTTGATCCGCTCGGACGCCCCCGCTGCGGATGTACTAGAGCCGTCGTTGATCCGCTCGGACGCCCCCGCTGCGGATGTACTAGAGCCGTCGTTGATCCGCTCGGACGCCCCCGCTGCGGATGTACTAGAGCCGTCGTTGATCCGCTCGGACGCCCCCGCTGCGGATGTACTAGAGCCGTCGTTGATCCGCTCGGACGCCCCCGCTGCGGATGTACTAGAGCCGTCGTTGATCCGCTCGGACGCCCCCGCTGCGGATGTACTAGAGCCGTCGTTGATCCGCTCGGACGCCCCCGCTGCGGATGTACTAGAGCCGTCGTTGATCCGCTCGGACGCCCCCGCTGCGGATGTACTAGAGCCGTCGTTGATCCGCTCGGACGCCCCCGCTGCGGATGTACTAGAGCCGTCGTTGATCCGCTCGGACGCCTCCGCTGCGGATGTACTACAGCCGTCGTTGATCCGCTCGGACGCCCCCGCTGCGGATGTACTAGAGCCGTCGTTGACCCGCTCGGACGCCCCCGCTGCGGATGTACTAGAGCCGTCGTTGATCCGCTCGGACGCCCCCGCTGCGGATGTACTAGAGCCGTCGTTGATCCGCTCGGACGCCCCCGCTGCGGATGTACTAGAGCCGTCGTTGATCCGCTCGGACGCCTCCGCTGCGGATGTACTACAGCCGTCGTTGATCCGCTCGGACGCCCCCGCTGCGGATGTACTAGAGCCGTCATTGATCCGCTCGGACGCCCCCGCTGCGGATGTACTAGAGCCGTCGTTGATCCGCTCGGACGCCTCCGCTGCGGATGTACTAGAGCCGTCGTTGATCCGCTCGGACGCCCCCGCTGCGGATGTACTAGAGCCGTCGTTGATCCGCTCGGACGCCTCCGCTGCGGATGTACTACAGCCGTCGTTGATCCGCTCGGACGCCTCCGCTGCGGATGTACTAGAGCCGTTGTTGATCCGCTCGGACGCCTCCGCTGCGGATGTACTACAGCCGTCGTTGATCCGCTCGGACGCCCCCGCTGCGGATGTACTAGAGCCGTTGTTGATCCGCTCGGACGCCCCCGCTGCGGATGTACTAGAGCCGTCGTTGATCCGCTAGGACGCCCCCGCTGCGGATGTACTAGAGCCGTCGTTGATCCGCTAGGACGCCCCCGCTGCGGATGTACTAGAGCCGTCGTTGACCCGCTCGGACGCCCCCGCTGCGGATGTACTAGAGCCGTTGTTGATCCGCTCGGACGCCTCCGCTGCGGATGTACTAGAGCCGTTGTTGATCCGCTCGGACGCCCCCGCTGCGGATGTACTAGAGCCGTCGTTGATCCGCTCGGACGCCCCCGCTGCGGATGTACTAGAGCCGTCGTTGATCCGCTAGGACGCCCCCGCTGCGGATGTACTAGAGCCGTCGTTGATCCGCTAGGACGCCCCCGCTGCGGATGTACTAGAGCCGTCGTTGACCCGCTCGGACGCCCCCGCTGCGGATGTACTAGAGCCGTCGTTGACCCGCTCGGACGCCTCCGCTGCGGATGTACTAGAGCCGTCGTTGACCCGCTCGGCTGCCTTCATGATTTTACGTTGTCGGCACCGCTTCACTCTGTCATACAGTGGTGTTTTGTGGGTAGCACTGCATTGCTCTTGAGAAGCCCTTTCCAACCTTAAACGATCTCCATATTTTGATTTGGCTTTTTGACGAATATAGGCCGACGTTGCATTTTTTATTAACATCATTTATATTCATTTTAACTATTACACACAATGTTATAGATCTTGACGAGAGCTGACAATTCAAACAAACGTCGTAGTTTCTCCAAGACAAAACTTATACTGAATGGAAGTCATGTGACACAGCGAAGCGACCTCAAAATGGCAGTGCTACCCCTTGCCCCGCGCGCGATTTATCAAAGTCATCACTCAACGTAACTAATGCTTTGATCTTTTAGCTATAGAGTGGTGTCATTAAATTTTGGATGTAGATGATAGATATATTACAACTGGCGAAATGTGGGTGTACACCTCTGCCGCCCTTCGGGGAACAAGTGTGATGTTAGGTTATGATAGATATGCAGCTGCAACACCAAACTGTATCCCCCAATGTGGTTATCATCAATGTTCTGGATTGCCTCCCAGTATGGAAGTCAATTTAACACGTTCGCGTGAGCAAACTCTTTTCTGAATGTTGTTATTCAGGCGCATCTTGTTTGCTCATGCGGCGGTTTGGCTTGGAAATGGAACGTGTTGCGGCGCTAAGTAGATGCGCCATAGGAATTTGCTCTTACAATGGACGTCCACAGACGTTCCGCCAAAATAAATATGACAATCTAGAGGACGTCGTATGACGTTGCGCCATTTCAAAATTATATCAACACGACGTTGTAAGACGTTGCTCCCGCGAACGTGACGTGACGTGACGTGACGTATTCACGTCCACATTTTTGTTCGTTTCATTTATAATATGTATATAATATCGCTCTACAATGATTTTTCTCGGAAAATGAAGTTAATTGAAGTTAATACTTGTCAGGAAATGACGCGAAACGAGCAACATACTTTAATGCCGTAGTTAGACTCCTCGTAGATGATGGACACATAGCGCCAGCCGAGTTTCTTGACGATCTCCACCATGGCGCGCACCTGGTGCAGGTCGGAGGGTATGGTGCGCGTGAAGTACTCGAAGCGCGCTTTGTTGGACAGCTCTGGCGACGTGGAGAAGAACGACACCTGCAGGCAAGAGGCGCGTGTATTGTCACGTGATCGCGTGTCAGTGCTGCACGCGAGTGAGGGCGCGCGGAGGTACCTGTGGGATCTTGAAGAGGCGCAGCAGGTTGGCCACCTGCACGGACGTGACGCTGCTGGCGGCGCCCACCACGCCGCTGATCACCTTGCGCACGGCCGTCGCGTTGCATGCGTACTCCTCGTCGTCTATGTTACTTATTGATCCTTTGGGTAAACATAAATATGATTCCACAAATGAACCAGGCTGGTATTTCTTCGTCTTTCAAAATATTATATTATTTTTAATTAATTGATCGAAACAAGAAGTGTTATTATAATTTAGGTCGGCAAAGATGTTGGTCATAATACAAGTAGTTTGGATACCCTTTATGAAGTCGAGCGCCATCTCGAGGCCATAGGTGTCGTTGTCGCAGTCATCGAGCACATGCGCGCCCAGGCGCACGGCGGGCGGCGCCAGGCCGGCGCGTGCCGCGGCGTCCAGCGCGAACAGCATGGCCTCCAGCGCCTGCACGCCGCCCTGCGCCATCACCGGCCCGCACGTGGCGCCCTCCGAGCGGCTGTGCACCTGCCACACGTGACACGAGAGTAATGAACAGCTGGCTTGGGCTCGAACCACTTTATAAACCATTGAAACCATGCGGCTCGCCAATACGAGCTGTGTATACAGGGTGGCAGGGGCAACTGTTACCATGAATTCAGCACATGATTCCAGAGCCCCACTGTACAAATTTTTCGTCGGTTATTAAAAAAGGAACCGGCCAAGTGCATGTCGGACCTCGCAAGATGAAAGGTTCCATAGTTGAGATGAATTTATCCAAAGAACAAACTTAACATTTTAGTTAAAAAACATGTTCTCTCATACATTCCAACTGCAAATGTAAGTTTGTATGCACAATATGGGAGGTTCACCATGTTATTTTAAATGATAAATAATTTTATTTCTGTAAGTAAGTTTGTACGAACACTTTTACACGTCAATCATATTTTCACAATTATATGAGCTCGGAGTTTCCTATCTGACTACTCTGAGAAAAAAGGCCGAAACAAACTCAGAGGTCACAGTCTCTTTTAAAGTCCAGACATAATCTTGGTCAGATCATGTGAAGACCATGTAGGTTGGTGTCTGAAATGGTCTTTTGGGGAAAGAACCACACAGATTGAGTGGACCTGTCAAGTCAGTGCACGCGTTTGTCAGAAATCGTGCAGTCAACTCAGAACTTAAGGAGCTCAGCGATTCGGTGAACAATACCAAAGGGTAATTCATTTGGGTAGGCAACATAATTTAAGACTTCTTAAAGATTTTCCTGTAATCTATAAATATCGAACAATTTTCTGCACAATTTTGTTAATTTTGGGCCCAGTAGTTTCGGAGATAAGGATAATGGTCGATTTTCATCAATTTTCTTAAATAACTTTAAAACTATTTACAGTAAGCCTGTTGATGTGAATGATGCTGCATGGTTACAGTTTGCACGGCGATGTCCCTGCCACCCTGTTTATTTAAATAACCGACAAAGATAAAGATATATTTAGTTGCTCAAGCATGTGTACACATACAAGAATAAAATGCATGCAGGATAACAAATATATATATATATATATATATATATAGGTTCAAACATGTTTGCCACATACAATGGTGTGCAAATATTCTGATTCGTAATAATTAATTTCAATAATTTCACGCCAATTCAGCAAACAATAATAAATTAGGTATAAATGTCAACAGTAAAAAAATAATAATACATAAAAAAACAGAGCACTGGTGTGTGCCCTGGATGCGCTGTTACCAAATTTTATTGAAAGCAGCGCAGATCTTTGCGATACACACTCCATCTTGTATTGCACGGCTGTTGCGGCATGTCGTATATCATATAGCTCGTGTCAAATTTCCAAACACTGACCGAGCTATAC
This sequence comes from Fissipunctia ypsillon, assembly GCA_947568875.1. Lineage (NCBI taxonomy): Eukaryota > Metazoa > Arthropoda > Insecta > Lepidoptera > Noctuidae > Fissipunctia > Fissipunctia ypsillon. The sequence continues at coordinate 24,301,234 of OX387657.1, read as the reverse complement.
GGCCGAAACCCGCCGCAGCAGCCTGGCAGTGCAGGATTGAGCGTCGTATTAATGAGGCCAGGGTACTCATCGGGAAGCTCACCTGCTTCAGGGAGGGCAATACACGCCCAAGGGTGATGCGCTTTGTGAGACGGGCGTTCTCGGGAACTAGTATTAGTCCCCGTGAATATGTGTCCCGTGTCACAGAGCGCATCGACTTCCTGAAGCAGAAAGTTTATGCATGGGCAAACCGTATTCGCCGGTACAGGCGAAGAGTGGATCGGTACACTCAGAACCGCATGTTCCAGAGTGATGAAAGGTGGGTATACAGAGCATGGGAGCGGCCCATTCCTACTCAAGGTGTGACTGACGTGCGTCTACCGGATAATGAGGCCATGGGTGCTGTTTGGCGAAGCATTTGGTCGGTGCCCGTCAGTCACACTGAAGGTGATTGGATGCGTGTTGTTGAGCAGGCGTGTGATTCAATACCAGACATGGAGCCTGTTACAATTAGCCCTCTGGACGTAGCCCGTGCAGTCCCCCGTTACCTAACTGGAAATCTCCAGGACCGGACGGACTGCACAATTTCTGGATTAAATGGCTACAAAGGTCACACGCCTGCTTAGCCTCGCAATTCCAGTCATCTGTAGAGTCTGGGTCGCTGCCACTGTTCTTTACGACAGGAGTTACCCACCTGCTCCATAGATCGGGTAGTACTGCGGAACCTAAAATCTATAGACCAATTACAAGTTTATCGATGGTCTATAAAGTTCATACATCCATTCTTAGAGCAAAAATTGCACACTACATCGATAGTGGCTCAATTATGTCTGTGTCTCAGAATGGGTGTAGGAACGGGTCTCGCGGTATTAAGGAGCTGCTCCTTATAGACATGACCATAAGCCAACAGGTTCGTAGATTCCGGAAGGATCTGTCGATATGTTGGATAGATTATAAGAAGGCCTATGACTCGGTGCCACATACATGGCTCATTAAGGTGCTGGAGTTATACAAAATAGACGCAACTCTACGCACCTTCTTGATGTCATGTATGGGGCAGTGGAGGACGGTCCTTCTCTATCCAGGATGTCGACAGATCCGGGGGATCAATGAATCGATCAAGATTGAGCGGGGAATATTTCAAGGCGATAGTGTCCGCTTTGGTTTTGCTTAGCTTTGAATCCTCTAAGCACACTGCTGGAGGATTCAGGTGTAGGCTATAGGTTGAGGAGAGGTGGTCAGGTGATATCTCACCACCTTTATATGGATGATTTGAAACTCTTTGCCCCCAACAATTTGCGACTGATGGAGCTACTGAAGATAACAGAAACCTTCAGTAGCGCCATCAGGATGGAATTTGATGTGGACAAATGCATAGTCATGCATGTAAAGCGAGGGGGGATTATGGAATCCGTGGGTACCCAACTCTCGGATCCCATACACCTTAGATCCTTCTCATCAACCGAAACCTACAAGTATTTGGGTATGTCGGAAGCGTTGGGCATCATTGTTACTGACATGAAGCAATCGTTGAAGGAGCGCTTCTTTGGCCGCCTGTACAAAGTATTTAATAGTCTTCTATCAGGCGGAAACAAGGTGCGTCCCTTCAACGGTTGGGTTATGCCAGTTTTGATGTACTCTTTCGGCATACTCAAATGGACTCAGACCGAACTCGACGCCCTGGATAGGAGGGTCCGTACGCTGCTGACTGCATATCGAATGCATCACCCACGGTCATCGGTGATTAGACTATATATCCCACGAAAGTGTGGAGGTCGAGGCTTTTTAAACGCTAAGACCCTCCACAACCGCGAGATATGCAGTCTCAGGGAATATTTCCTAGAAGCCGACGTGGGGATGCATCGAGATGTGGTCGCGGTGGACAAGGGCCTCACTCCACTCTCCTTGGCGAAAGAGAACTGGCGCAAACCTGCAGTACTTGATACTAAAGATCGTAAGGAAGTATGGCAAGGCAAAGAGCTTCACGGACGCTTTTTCCGGGCCCTCCGTGGGCCTGATGTAGACTTTTTGGCGTCTGTATCCTGGCTGCGTTTCGGTGACCTCTTCGGGGAAGCGGAAGGTTTTGTCTGTGCGATTATGGATGAAGTTATCATGACGAATAATTACCGGAAATATATTGTCAAGGACGGTACGGTTGACATCTGTCGGGCATGCCACCGCCCCGGTGAATCAATCCGACATATTATTTCCGGTTGTTCTCGTCTTGCTAATGGTGAGTACTTGCACAGACACAATCTAGTGGCTAGGATTATCCACCAGCAACTTGCCTTGCAGTAAAACCTTGTGGAGCCCGAAGTACCATACTACAGGTATGTGCCCGACCCAGGTCTCGAGAATGGTCATGCCACATTGTACTGGGATCGATATATCATCACTGACAGGACTATTGTAGCCAACAAGCCTGATATTGTGGTGATAGATCGACGAGAGTGCCGTGCAATGAATGTTGATATCGCTGTCCCTCATGAGGAGAATCTCGTGAAAGCTGAGAAAGAAAAAAAATCAAGTGTCTTGACTTAGCACACGAGGTTGTCGACATGTGGGACGTGGACTCTGCAATCATTGTACCGATAATCGTTACGGTTAATGGCCTAATAGCGGAGAGCCTCGACCAACACCTCAGGAGGCTCTCATTGCGCGGCTGGGTCAAGGTCTTGATCCAGAAAGCAGTACTCCTGGACACGGCACGCATAGTGAGGAGGTTCCTCTCTCTAGAGCCCTGACCGCCGGCACCTTGGACCCTGTTCCTGATGCCGATGGGCCACTATTTTTCATATTTTTAAATGTTTTTTTTGTTTTTATAAAAATATTTAAAAATTTTAATAATATGTATAGAAAATGAAATAAAAAAGATAATACATAAAAAAAATCTATGTCAAAATAATAGATTATGTCAAAAATTCATTAATAGTGTAATATGCTTTGTTAAATTCCTCATTACTAAGCTGCCTCCAACTTTTGGGTAACTTATTATATATAGTGTGAACCATGCAGAAAACACTTTTGCGCATAAGTGCAGTCCTGCTCCTATGCAGACAAAGCTGACTTTGATCACGGCTGTTTCTGGTAAGTCTGCCATTCGCGAAAATAAGTTTTTATTACTTCTAACAAACATTACTGTTTCTAGAATATAAAGTCAATATTTTATACCGTATGAAAAACGGCTTACAACTATCGGTGGTTTTTAACTTAAAGATGGCTCTGAGGCATCCCTTTTGTGCTTTAAATGCGGCTTCTTTATTCGTTGAGTTACCCCAAAAGATAACACCGTATCTGAGAACAGATTCAGTTAGCCCGTAGTGCGCCGTTAGTGACGCATATGTTGACAGTTGGTGACAACATGTACGGCGTACGCGCTGCTGCTTATCCTTTTAGTCAGGGCCTCTATATGCGCTTTCCAATTTAAATTTCGATCTATTGTAAGTCCTAGAAGCTTAGTTGTATTAACTGTGTCAATTGTAATGTCATTATATGTTATGTCATGATTGGAAAGAGTCAATGCGCGCTGGCTAAAATGCATAATTATAGTCTTGTTTAAATTCATTTTTAAATTGTTATTGTCTAACCGTTCTATAGTTTCCTTTAATGTATTATTTATGTTCTCTTTATAAAAATCTCTTTGATTGCAAGGTATCGTTATTGTACTATCATCTGCAAATAGTGTCATAGGATATTTGATTACCATTGGGAAGTCATTAGTATTATTAAAGAGTAAAGAGCGATGGACCTAGTATACTTCCTTGTGGAACTCCGTATATAACGTTACGTTCATCCGATAGAAAGACTTATTCTCTTTTGGTCTCTTTGGTCACACACTGGAGAGTTTTTATCCATATTTGTCATTACAGTATGCAAAAAATCATAAATAGCCATGTTAATTGTCTTATTTTTTCTAAATCCTTTTTGTTCTTTACAAAGAATATTATTCGCTTCTAAATATAAATTCAGTTCTTTATAAATATACTTTTCAATTATTTTTGAGAACAAACTATTAATGAAATCGGTATGTAGTGTTCCATCAACTCCTATCTAGTTTTTTTAAACAATGGCTTTATTATCATCTGGCATCTGGAAAAATACCTTCGCTTATACACAAATTTATAATATAACCCAAAAGGCAACAAATTTCCTCGGCTACTGCTTTGATTATTTTTGTACAAATGCCATCGTAACCTACATTGTTTGTATTTTTAAGGGCTAGACTAATTTTTAATACATCATTTGGCAAACTTGGAGCCATGCACATAGAATCCTTCCTGTTTTTTTAATTTTCTTTTTATTTGAGATAGGTTTGCTCTTGACTCCAGTCTAGGTCAGAGGTTACAGAGACAAAGTCGACGATGGAGCGAGCTTACCCAGAAGAAGCCTGTTAACTCTCACTTTGAAGAGATCGGGGTTGTATGACTTCGGAAACACAGACGCAGGCAGAGAGTTCCACTCCTTTGCTGTGCGCATCACAAAAAACAATTGGAAACGCTTAATGCGGATTGGTAGAATAGCAACTAGGTAGGGATGGTAACCTGCAGTGCGTCTAGATGTCCGATGGTAGAAGGGGGCAGGTGGAATGAGGTCGTGGAGTTCTCGAGCACACTTACCGAAGCACAATCTGTAGAAAACCGACAAGCAGGCAACCTTGCGGCGATGAGCCAAGCTGTGAAGCTTGGCATCCACCAGTCTTACGTCGCCAATGAGCCTCTTAGCTCTGCGTTCCACCGAGTCAAGCGCGGTAAGTTGGTATTTAGCTGAGCCATCCCAAACGTGACTGCAATAATCCATGCAGGATCGGACTTGCGCTTTGTAGAGAGTTAAAAGCTGTCCAGGCGTAAAGTATCGCTTCACCCTATTTAGGATGCCCAGTTTCATGGCCGCTGTTTGGGTTTTGTACTCAATGGTGGCTCTGAAGTTGAGACATGATGTCAACTCCATGCCTAAGAGCTCGAGCCGATCAGTTACAGGAACAGATGTACCTTGAAAAGTAGGAGTTTGATCGAAACGACTCCTTTTAGCGGTAAAAAGACACGCCGGTGTTTTGGTGGCGTTAAAAGAGACCAGATTATCATCACCCCACTGGGAGACAAGGCTTAGGGTCAAATCTGTGGGCACGCCACAATTGCGGCGATAAGTCCCCTCTTTGAGGAGTGGCTGGTGAGGCGCCATGGCGTCCTCACCTTCCGCCTGACGCAGGTCCTCACCGGACACGGGTGCTTCGGGAGGTACCTGTTCCGGATAAGGCGGGAGGAAACGCCCGGGTGTCACCACTGTGTGGATCGCCCGGAGGACACGGTGGAGCATACGGTGGAGGTCTGCCCGGCTTGGGCGGAGCACCGCCGTGTCCTCGCGGAAGCGATCGGCGGCGGCGATCTCTCGCGTCCGGCCCTGGTCTAGGCCATGGTACGGAGCGAGAGTACACGGGAAGCCATTACCTGCGAAGCAGTAATGCTCGTGAAGGAGGAGGCGGGACGCGTGAGGGAGAGGCAAGTTTTGCCCCCTGACGCCCCTAGTCGCCATAGGAGACGCCCTGGGCGTCGGGAATTGGCAGCCGATTCCCGGCCACTGTAGGCGCGGGCTTGCGGACGGCGAGCAATGGGTAGCTCGCCGACCGGTAAGGACCAAGCCCGAGTCGACGGCGCGTCGTGTTCCACGCGCGCCTCAAAGAGATGTCAGCACTATTGACGGGGTCCGCTAGGGCCGATGCCAGCTAGGGTTGCGGGATGTTCGAAAGAGTTACCGTAGCCCCGGCACAGGCAACAGAGGGAACACGGGTGGGTTTTAGTCAGTAAAAGTCTGACACGCCCTCCCGCTCCGCCCAGAGCGGGAGAAGTCATTTGATGATATCCCATCCACAAAAAAAAAGGGTCAAATCTGTCCGTTCTACCATGGCCTCTCTTAAGGAACGAACTTCGGCCCCACTGGTTTTTGCGCTGGACAAGTATCTCTCTGAAACAGTACTGTCGTCTGCGTACCCAACAATACCAGGTTGAAGTAGGTCATTGATGTGCAGCAGGAAAAGAGTTGCAGAGAGAACAGACCCCTGAGGAACTCCGGCATCAATAGCCATAGTCAGTCGGAAGAGCAACCGTCAACGATTACTCTGATCGACCGTTCACTAAGGAAGTCTGATATCCAGCTACAAAAATCAGCTGGAATGCCATAAGCTTGCTGAGGTAGACCAGCGTGCCAGACCCTGTCAAAGGCCTTCGAGATATCAAACGATACAGCAAGTGCTTCGCCGTGTTTCTCGATGGCCTCGCCCCAGCAGTGCGTGACATACACAAGAAGATCGCCAGTTGGCCGGCCCCGGCGAAAGCCATATTGACGGTCACTGAGGAGATCATTATTTTCAAGGTAGGTCAGCAACTTACTGTTCAGTACCCTTTCCATAACCTTGCACAGAATGGAGGTAATGGCGATCGGACGGTAATGGGCAGGGTCTGCACGGTCGCCCTTTTTGGGCACTGGTTGCACATTTGCAAGCCTCCAGGATTTTGGTACCGTCATTTTTTTAAGAGGGAGGCGGAAAAAACCTGTCAAAATTGTTTAAAATATGTTTCGTGACTCTATCTCCCGAAATAATAATGGGCTCGATTTTATCAATAAAATAATTATTAAATACATTAGAAATACATTTCGGGTCCGAGATAAATTCATTTTTATTAATTCTAAGTTTACTAATATTATTCTGTGGCATATTTAACATTGTTTCATTTATAATTTACAATGTTGTTTTGGATTTTTTTTAAATGTCTTTATTTCATGGTTATTTTGAGCTCGCCGAGTTAAATTAACAATCTTTTTAAATAGTTTTGCGTACTTTTTAAATCGTTCTTTATTCTGCTGAGTAGGTTGACCTGTTAAAGTTATGCGCAAAATTATCAATGCATGTTTTGCTTTGAAGATGAGTCGGTTGATAAAGTGCCAGTTTGAAATTAAAGCTTAATAACATATTTTCGAATTCAATTGATAGATTATTTCTTTTTAGTACGTCTATATTAAAATGTCTAATATTAATATTAAAAATAATGCTTATACCATCCTTTTTTAATAAACTATGTAATATCCGTTCTAATTTATTAATACATTCATTGAAATTATTGGCATTTGGTACTCTATACATGATTTTGTGGGTTATTAGTTCAATGGCGCAACATTCAAAGACACCACTTGTAGATATTTTTGCTATTTTTGGCAGCTATTTCCATTGATGACCGGCCCTTACTAATATGCATGCCATTTCTTTTCCAATAAAACAGGCCGCTAAGCAATAATTGTTTAAGTTCAGGTGTTTTTCATACGTTTCGTAAAGTGCTCCGTAATGCATAAGACATCCACGCTGATGTTCTTATCAATTAATTCATTGAGACAGACTGCCAGAGTATCACATCTAGCTAGCAGGCCTGCAATATTTTGGTGCATGATGTATAAATGTTTAGTCAAGAAAAAAATGGTCTTCTGTTTTATCAATGTCATTCGCGTTGTGATGCATGTCAAGGTCAACGTTTTGCATAATGTCAGTAATTAAGTCCAGCAAATCCTTAAATATAGTACGTAGTCCAAGTTTATTTATTCTTCCGGAGTATTTGTCAAACATGCTGCAGTCATATTCCAAATTCAGGTTACTGTCCAAAAGGAATGCGTGTCCATGCGTCAGTATATCTAAGTATAAAAGATTATTAAATGTCTCCAGCCGACAGTTGAATAAACTAGTGTTCAATGGATACATATAAGTTGGCATACAAATAATTATGTTAGTCTGTTGCACTGTTTGAAGTACCTCGCGTATATGGAAAATAGTGTCATAATAATCATTAGTCCTCTTGAAGTCATCTTCCCCAAGGAATATAATGCAGAAATCGTTCATGGTGTAATTCATTAATTTTGTCTCCAGACCGCTTAGAAGCTGTTTTGTATTTCCATGTGGTTTTAAATAATGACAGATACTGCAGTTGTTTTGGAACTTGCTTTCAGCTATTGACAAAACGTCGTTTTTATTATTACTACTGAGTAGACATATTTTACGTTTAGGTGTATGTTTTGGTTTTTGGTGATCAAAGTATAAGGCAGGGTTGAGGGAGTCTCTTTGTTTTACACCTTTCTTTTTTGTACGATTTCTTGCGTTGTTGAATTTTCCAGGATCTCCGCTGGATGTTCAGTGTTCACAGGCGGTATTATTGGCGGTGTATTGCATGAGTTCGGAGTGCGGAGAATCTGGAGGAGCTCGTGGCTAAGTAATAACAGCCGCATGGGTCGATCCATCAGGTTAAGCTACGCTTGCCGGGGTTGGTCCGTGGATGGGTGACCATCTTTACATACCGAGACTCCTCCGTGCCTCGGAAAGCACGTTAAGCCGTTGGTCCCGGCTGTCATTCGTGGATCTTTGACAGTCGTTACGGGTCGTCAGAAGCCCGAAAGTCTGACAAACAGTCTTACCAAGGGGTATCGTGTTACCCAGTAACTGGGTTGTGGAGGTCAGATAGGCAGTCGCTCCATGTAAAATACTGGTATTCAGCTGCATCCGGTTAGACTGGAAGCCGACCCCAATATAGTTGGGAAAAGGCTAGGCAGATGATTGCATGAGTTCGGAGTCCTAGAAACACATTTATTTTTGGTAGATTTAGGTTTTGGTGTACGAATAGTTTTTTCGGCTGTACAGACTTTTTTATAGTTATCTATTACTTGTTTACATTTTTCTAAATCTCGCTTTAAGGTGGTCTTTTCTAGGTTTAGGTTCGTTACTTCTTGGTTCGCAATTAGTAATTCTTCTTGTAATTCATTAACTTTATCGTGAAGCTCTTTATTGTTTTGAGATTCGTTGATTGAAGTATTAGGTAAACTTAACATTGTTGCGTCAAAGAGGAACCGGTTTGATGACAAGTCACAAAGCGAACTTGAACGTTGTGGTTTTCTGAGTGTGGTATTATCACATATATTATTAACACCTTGCTTGTTCTCCATTGTAAATATCGTAACGTATCGTTCGTGTGTCGTTTGGTTTTGATAATTACTGATTGTTTAGTTTTTTTTTTTAAGATAACACTCACACTTCCTACTTGGACTAATCTATGTCGGTTTACATCAAAATTAGGATTAATAAAGTACATTTACAGAATAATTACATAAAATTATAGCGGAGCTGTATACTTTAGTTTTTGAGGAGTACCCTCACTATCCAACGATATATTTCTTCGCTGGAGGTTTTAGAATGATGCTGCATGGTAACAGTTTGCGCGGCGATGTCCCATCCACCCTGTATATTTAAATAACCGACGATATATTTCCTCACTGAGGGTTTTAGAATAATGCTGCATGGTAACAGTTTGCGCGGCGATGTCCCTGCCACCCTGTATATTTAAATAACCGACGATATATTTCTTCACTGAGGGTTTTAGAATGATGCTGCATGGTAACAGTTTGCGCGGCGATGTCCCTGCCACCCTGTATATTTAAATAACCGACGATATATTTCTTCACTGAGGGTTTTAGAATGATGCTGCATGGTAACAGTTTGCGCGGCCATGTCCCTGCCACCCTGTATATTTAAATAACCGACGATATATTTCTTCACTGAGGGTTTTAGAATGATGCTGCATGGTAACAGTTTGCGCGGCGATGTCCCTGCCACCCTGTATATTTAAATAACCGACGATATATTTCTTCACTGAGGGTTTTAGAATGATGCTGCATGGTAACAGTTTGCGCGGCGATGTCCCTGCCACCCTGTATATTTAAATAACCGACGATATATTTCCTCACTGAGGGTTTTAGAATGATGCTGCATGGTAACAGTTTGCGCGGCGATGTCCCTGCCACCCTGTATATTTAAATAACCGACGATATATTTCTTCACTGAGGGTTTTAGAATGATGCTGCATGGTAACAGTTTGCGCGGCGATGTCCCTGCCACCCTGTATATTTAAATAACCGACGATATATTTCTTCACTGAGGGTTTTAGAATGATGCTGCATGGTAACAGTTTGCGCGGCCATGTCCCTGCCACCCTGTATATTTAAATAACCGACGATATATTTCTTCACTGAGGGTTTTAGAATGATGCTGCATGGTAACAGTTTGCGCGGCGATGTCCCTGCCACCCTGTATATTTAAATAACCGACGATATATTTCCTCACTGAGGGTTTTAGAATGATGCTGCATGGTAACAGTTTGCGCGGCGATGTCCCTGCCACCCTGTATATTTAAATAACCGACGATATATTTCTTCACTGAGGGTTTTAGAATGATGCTGCATGGTAACAGTTTGCGCGGCGATGTCCCTGCCACCCTGTATATTTAAATAACCGACGATATATTTCTTCACTGAGGGTTTTAGAATGATGCTGCATGGTAACAGTTTGCGCGGCGATGTCCCTGCCACCCTGTATATTTAAATAACCGACGATATATTTCTTCACTGAGGGTTTTAGAATGATGCTGCATGGTAACAGTTTGCGCGGCGATGTCCCTGCCACCCTGTATATTTAAATAACCGACGATATATTTCTTCACTGAGGGTTTTAGAATGATGCTGCATGGTAACAGTTTGCGCGGCGATGTCCCTGCCACCCTGTATATTTAAATAACCGACGATATATTTCCTCACTGAGGGTTTTAGAATGATGCTACATGGTAACAGTTTGCGCGGCGATGTCCCTGCCACCCTGTATATTTAAATAACCGACGATATATTTCTTCACTGAGGGTTTTAGAATGATGCTGCATGGTAACAGTTTGCGCGGCGATGTCCCTGCCACCCTGTATATTTAAATAACCGACGATATATTTCTTCACTGAGTGTTTTAGAATGATGCTGCATGGTAACAGTTTGCGCGGCGATGTCCCTGCCACCCTGTATATTTAAATAACCGACGATATATTTCTTCACTGAGGGTTTTAGAATGATGCTGCATGGTAACAGTTTGCGCGGCGATGTCCCTGCCACCCTGTATATTTAAATAACCGACGATATATTTCTTCACTGAGGGTTTTAGAATGATGCTGCATGGTAACAGTTTGCGCGGCGATGTCCCTGCCACCCTGTATATTTAAATAACCGACGATATATTTCTTCACTGAGGGTTTTAGAATGATGCTGCATGGTAACAGTTTGCGCGGCGATGTCCCTGCCACCCTGTATATTTAAATAACCGACGATATATTTCTTCACTGAGGGTTTTAGAATGATGCTGCATGGTAACAGTTTGCGCGGCGATGTCCCTGCCACCCTGTATATTTAAATAACCGACGATATATTTCTTCACTGAGGGTTTTAGAATGATGCTGCATGGTAACAGTTTGCGCGGCGATGTCCCTGCCACCCTGTATATTTAAATAACCGACGATATATTTCTTCACTGAGGGTTTTAGAATGATGCTGCATGGTAACAGTTTGCGCGGCGATGTCCCTGCCACCCTGTATATTTAAATAACCGACGATATATTTCTTCACTGAGGGTTTTAGAATGATGCTGCATGGTAACAGTTTGCGCGGCGATGTCCCTGCCACCCTGTATATTTAAATAACCGACGATATATTTCTTCACTGAGGGTTTTAGAATGATGCTGCATGGTAACAGTTTGCGCGGCGATGTCCCTGCCACCCTTTATATTTAAATAATCGACGATATATTTCTTCGCTGGGGATTTTAGAATGATGCTGCATGGTAACAGTTTGCGCGGCGATGTCCCTGCCACCCTACCTAGTCTATTCTATAAATTGCTCTCTTTGATATTTTGACAGTAAACTGTTTTAATAGTGAGCTAGTCTCTTCAACAACAGGCTAGAATGTTGGCAATATAACACAGTAAAGCCTTTCACTCGTACGAATAATGAAAATGTAAACCATAACGAATAAGCTTCTCTTAGCAGCAGCACAGTGCATGCAGTAGGCAGGGCAAGCGGTGCCTCAGGTAGCCCTTCGCCGCCTTCCTCGGTTGGTGACACATCAGAGTAGCACTAATGTCATAAATGTGAATGTCTGTGTGTTTGTGTGTTTAATCAATCAAGGCTTACCGGCTCAACAGACCTGGATTAGGACATAGAATATTTTGTATCCCGGTACTTGGTACGGCCCCTAGGGATAACGCCCAAGTCCCGGCTAAAGCTAGTGAAATGAGTACAAGTATCATCGTCTTCAGAACAACGGACAGACAGCTTTGTAAATACTTAGTGTCTAAAAACTATTGATTTTTGTTTATAATGATTTTTCTATCTGATATTCGTGATTTCCGTTTTCAATTTACAGACTTTTATTGATTTCATTTTTAATAAGATAAGAAAATAAGATGTAGGTAGGTTACATTTTTTTTTACCCACACATTTACAACCACACACCAAGACTTACATACATTCATACACACAACGTTCTTCATTTCCCCATTTCCATTCTTCATTTCCCCATTTCCATTCTTCATTTCCCCATTTGCATTCTTCATTTCCCCATTTCCATTCTTCATTTCCCCATTTCCATTCTTCATTTCCCCATTTGCATTCTTCATTTCCCCATTTGCATTCTTCATTTCCCCATTTCCATTCTTCATTTCCCCATTTGCATTCTTCATTTCCCCATTTGCATTCTTCATTTCCCCATTTCCATTCTTCATTTCCCCATTTGCATTCTTCATTTCCCCATTTCCATTCTTCATTTCCCCATTTCCATTCTTCATTCTTTGTTATGCTCATTATTATTTTATTTTGTTAGTTAGATACCTAAGTACGTATCAATGAATGATAATATATTCTTTGAACTTTATGTTGACTTGCTTTTCTTTGATTTTGTTTTTAATTATTATTTTTTTTTTTACATTCTGCACTCAATTGCATTATCAGACTTTATAATACCTATTAAGTATATCTTAACTTTAACTGTTTTGTAAATTAACATGTCCTTTAAAAGAGAGCCGGCTGACCTGTAACTCAGGACCTCCTGCCTCAGACACCTTTCTCTATTTAAGATTGTGCATTTTATTAACCAGCGCCTGTAATATATTGTTGAGATGAATAAAGATTTATGATTATGATTATGATTACATTAAAGTATTCGGCGGTCGGATGCGGTCGCTCCGCCGCTGTCATGTTCTAACGTCCGAACTCTGTCCTTACATAAGAAGATAACAAAATGTTATTTTAGCCAGAGTACAAACAGATTCTAGTATGATTTAGGCCAGAAAATATAACCATAAAAGAAAGAAACAAGGCAAATGTACGGAAATGTTTGTAGAGTGCTCCGTGCATAGAGCGCAGAGTGCAGAGTGCAGAGTGCAGAGTGCAGAGTGCAGTGACGCGCAGTGTCATAGTGCACCTACCATCATGAGCCCGCCGAGCACGATGTCGCACAGTGACGCGCAGTGTCATAGTGCACCTACCATCATGAGCCCGCCGAGCACGATGTCGCACAGTGACGCGCAGTGTCATAGTGCACCTACCATCATGAGCCCGCCGAGCACGATGTCGCCCTCCACGACAGCGGCGTGCTTCACGGGCCACAGCGTGTCGTTGTCCGCCGCCTTCTTCTTCACAGGCGACACGAGCCGCGCGTCGCGCCGGCTGTTGCTAGGGGCACTGGTTGTTGTGTTTGATACACTTTTAGATTTTTGAGCCGCCTTTGCCTTGAACTTGTGTTTAACAGTTGCTTGTGAAACTGTCGAGGCTATCGTTTCATAGTTTTCTGTGGGAATGATCTTCGCTGGGATGGTAAAAACATGAGCCGCGGTCACGGCGACGGGCTGCTGGGCGTGCTGCAGCGGGCGCGGGGTCGCGCGTGCCGCGTGTCCGGGCGCGGGCCCCCGCCGCTCGGAAGCCGCGCGCGGAGGCTGCCCGCCCAGCAGGGACGAGGCGCTCGGTCTTAGTTCGTCGTCGTGCTTACTTTTGTATTTATTTTTCTTAAACATTTTGGATATGTCGAAAGTTCCGATGAGGGAGTGCGACTCTCTCTTGTACCTGTGAAGTTTCTCAGGAGCAAAGTTCTCGACGAGCAAGAGGAGCTCAGCCGGTGGAATCGTTCGCGTTCCATTTTTAAACATTACCGTCGAATTGAGCAGGTCATACTCATAGCTGTCGAAAGCGATGTTAGGTCTTAACGCTCCTCGCAGCCTGTGCTCATGCTGCAGAGCGCGCAGCAGGCGCTGGTGGCCGAGCGCGCGCGTGCTGTTGCCGGCGGGCGCGCGGTGCACGTGGTGCGAGTGGTGCGCGTGCAGCAGCAGCGCCAGCACGAGGGAGCGCAGCATGTTGGCGGGCGCACCTCACTCCTCCAACATCAGTGAAGCTGGTCGCGGCACTGAGTGCCAGCGAGTGACATCTCCGATCAGTGCCATCGCAACCACATACTCCATACCCTTACGGTCTGGGCAACTCCTTGAGTGGGCTGTATTCGCACTCAAGTTCCATTTTAGGTCTTTAAGTATCCTTTTATAATGCAAATATTGTTTTAATTTATTATTGTTGTAACTTTAAGCAGTATTACTTACAACACTTTATGAAGTCACTTTGACAAGTTTTTAAACAAATATTTAACTACTTATTCTCGGAAGAGTTGATGAAATATCCCCAACACCAGCATCACATTGGAAGCCGAGGGCACCAGCTCAGTGGTCGGTGCACGTGTAGTGTTATTAACGAAACAAGTGTCGTGTCGCGTGTCGCGTGACGCGAGTCGTGCGGAGTCGCGCGGAGTCGCGCGGGCGGCGCGAGCGGTCGGCGCGGAGAGCGGCCGCGGAGTGCCGCGCGGCGGCGGCCCGTCGCGCTGTGCGGCACCGCCGGCGTCTGCCGCCGAGTCAGTCGCCACTGAGCGAGCATGCAGCGCCCGCACGCACCGCGCACCGCACGCACCGCGCGCACCGCACGCACCGCGCGCACCGCACGCACCGCGCGCACCACGCGCACCACGCGCACCACGCGCACCACGCGCACCACGCGCACCACGCGCACGAGCTCACTTTGTACCAAACTTCAGCATGACAACAGACTGCAACACTGTTACGTTTTACGAGAAGACCAAATTTTTAAGCAAACTAAAAAAATTCAAATTTTAGGGTTCCGTAGCGAACAAAAAACCCAATGTTGTTTCGGCATAGTCAAGCAAAACGGTATTGATTTAGGATGAAAAGACTGAAGTGCTGTAAGTGTGTGGCTGGCGAAGTTATATTGTGTGGCTGTACCTGCGTAAATACATATTTGTTATTACCAATTACCATACAACCTGACATGGACCTGTAAAAAAAACTTTTTTACAAAAAAAAAAAAACAACCGACCTCCAAAAAAACACTAAAAGTGATAAATAACTTAAATTCCGGAAGTCGGTGTCTTTAGATCTGTATTTTAGGTTTTTGCCACCGACTTCCGAAAACTCAAACTCAAAGCATTTATTTCTGTTAAACCAATTACAGGCACTTTTAAATTGTTAGGCCTGAAACTACGTTAAGCGGGCGCCCGCGACGGGTGTCCGTCGCGTGTCTACGCGCGTGGACACGCTGGTGGGCTCCATAGGGACGCGACGGTTGTCCGTCGCGTGTCTACGCGCGTGGACACGCTGGTGGGCTCCATAGGGACGCGACGGTTGTCCGTCGCATGTCTACGCGCGTGGACACGCTGGTGGGCTCCATAGGAACGCGACGGGTGTCCGTCGCGTGTCTACGCGCGTGGACACGCTGGTGGGCTCCATAGGGACGTGACGGGTGTCCGTCGCGTGTCTACGCGCGTGGACACGCTGGTGGGCTCCATAGGAACGCGACGGGTGTCCGTCGCGTGTCTACGCGCGTGGACACGCTGGTGGGCTCCATAGGGACGCGACGGGTGTCCGTCGCGTGTCTACGCGCGTGGACACGCTGGTGGGCTCCATAGGAACGCGACGGGTGTCCGTTGCGTGTCTACGCGCGTGGACACGCTGGTGGGCTCCATAGGAACGTGACGGGTGTCCGTCGCGTGTCTACGCGCGTGGACACGCTGGTGGGCTCCATAGGGACGCGACGGGTGTCCGTCGCGTGTCTACGCGCGTGGACACGCTGGTGGGCTCCATAGGGACGCGACGGGTGTCCGTCGCGTGTCTACGCGCGTGGACACGCTGGTGGGCTCCATAGGAACGCGACGGGTGTCCGTCGCGTGTCTACGCGCGTGGACACGCTGGTGGGCTCCATAGGAACGCGACGGGTGTCCGTCGCGTGTCTACGCGCGTGGACACGCTGGTGGGCTCCATAGGGACGCGACGGGTGTCCGTCGCGTGTCTACGCGCGTGGACACGCTGGTGGGCTCCATAGGAACGCGACGGGTGTCCGTCGCGTGTCTACGCGCGTGGACACGCTGGTGGGCTCCATAGGAACGTGACGGGTGTCCGTCGCGTGTCTACGCGCGTGGACACGCTGGTGGGCTCCATAGGGACGCGAGGGGTGTCCGTCGCGTGTCTACGCGCGTGGACACGCTGGTGGGCTCCATAGGAACGCGACGGGTGTCCGTCGCGTGTCTACGCGCGTGGACACGCTGGTGGGCTCCATAGGGACGCGACGGGCGTCCGTCGCGTGTCTACGCGCGTGGACACGCTGGTGGGCTCCATAGGGACGCGACGGGTGTCCGTCGCGTGTCTACGCGCGTGGACACGCTGGTGGGCTCCATAGGAACGCGACGAGTGTCCGTCGCGTGTCTACGCGCGTGGACACGCTGGTGGGCTCCATAGGGACGCGACGGGTGTCCGTCGAGTGTCTACGCGCGTGGACACGCTGGTGGGCTCCATAGGAACGCGACGGGTGTCCGTCGCGTGTCGACGCGCGTGGACACGCTGGTGGGCTCCATAGGGACGCGACGGGTGTCCGTCGCGTGTCGACGCGCGTGGACACGCTGGTGGGCTCCATAGGGACGCGACGGGTGTCCGTCGCGTGTGTACGCGCGTGGACACGCTGGTGGGCTCCATAGGGACGCGACGGGTGTCCGTCGCGTGTCGACGCGCGTGGACACGCTGGTGGGCTCCATAGGGACGCGACGGGTGTCCGTCGAGTGTCTACGCGCGTGGACACGCTGGTGGGCTCCATAGGAACGCGACGGGTGTCCGTCGCGTGTCTACGCGCGTGGACACGCTGGTGGGCTCCATAGGAACGCGACGGGTGTCCGTCGCGTGTCTACGCGCGTGGACACGCTGGTGGGCTCCATAGGAACGCGACGAGTGTCCATCGCGTGTCTACGCGCGTGGACACGCTGGTGGGCTCCATAGGAACGCGACGGGTGTCCGTCGCGTGTCGACGCGCGTGGACACGCTGGTGGGCTCCATAGGGACGCGACGGGTGTCCGTCGCGTGTCGACGCGCGTGGACACGCTGGTGGGCTCCATAGGGACGCGACGGGTGTCCGTCGCGTGTGTACGCGCGTGGACACGCTGGTGGGCTCCATAGGGACGCGACGAGTGTCCGTCGCGTGTCTACGCGCGTGGACACGCTGGTGGGCTCCATAGGGACGCGATGGGTGTCCGTCGCGTGTCGACGCGCGTGGACACGCTGGTGGGCTCCATAGGGACGCGACGGGTGTCCGTCGAGTGTCTACGCGCGTGGACACGCTGGTGGGCTCCATAAGAACGCGACGGGTGTCCGTCGCGTGTCTACGCGCGTGGACACGCTGGTGGGCTCCATAGGAACGCGACGGGTGTCCGTCGCGTGTCTACGCGCGTGGACACGCTGGTGGGCTCCATAGGGACTCGACGGGTGTCCGTCGCGTGTCTACGCGCGTGGACACGCTGGTGGGCTCCATAGGGACGCGACGGGTGTCCGTCGCGTGTCTACGCGCGTGGACACGCTGGTGGGCTCCATAGGAACGCGACGAGTGTCCGTCGCGTGTCTACGCGCGTGGACACGCTGGTGGGCTCCATAGGGACGCGACGAGTGTCCGTCGCGTGTCTACGCGCGTGGACACGCTGGTGGGCTCCATAGGGACGCGACGGATGTCCGTCGCGTGTGTACGCGCGTGGACACGCTGGTGGGCTCCATAGGGACGCGACGAGTGTCCGTCGCGTGTCGACGCGCGTGGACACGCTGGTGGGCTCCATAGGGACGCGACGGGTGTCCGTCGCGTGTCTACGCGCGTGGACACGCTGGTGGGCTCCATAGGAACGCGACGGGTGTCCGTCGCGTGTCTACGCGCGTGGACACGCTGGTGGGCTCCATAGGAACGCGACGGGTGTCCGTCGCGTGTCTACGCGCGTGGACACGCTGGTGGGCTCCATAGGGACGCGACGGGTGTCCGTCGCGTGTCTACGCGCGTGGACACGCTGGTGGGCTCCATAGGGACGCGAGGGGTGTCCGTCGCGTGTCTACGCGCGTGGACACGCTGGTGGGCTCCATAGGAACGCGACGGGTGTCCGTCGCGTGTCTACGCGCGTGGACACGCTGGTGGGCTCCATAGGGACGCGACGGGCGTCCGTCGCGTGTCTACGCGCGTGGACACGCTGGTGGGCTCCATAGGGACGCGACGGGTGTCCGTCGCGTGTCTACGCGCGTGGACACGCTGGTGGGCTCCATAGGAACGCGACGAGTGTCCGTCGCGTGTCTACGCGCGTGGACACGCTGGTGGGCTCCATAGGGACGCGACGGGTGTCCGTCGAGTGTCTACGCGCGTGGACACGCTGGTGGGCTCCATAGGAACGCGACGGGTGTCCGTCGCGTGTCTACGCGCGTGGACACGCTGGTGGGCTCCATAGGAACGCGACGGGTGTCCGTCGCGTGTCTACGCGCGTGGACACGCTGGTGGGCTCCATAGGAACGCGACGAGTGTCCATCGCGTGTCTACGCGCGTGGACACGCTGGTGGGCTCCATAGGAACGCGACGGGTGTCCGTCGCGTGTCGACGCGCGTGGACACGCTGGTGGGCTCCATAGGGACGCGACGGGTGTCCGTCGCGTGTCGACGCGCGTGGACACGCTGGTGGGCTCCATAGGGACGCGACGGGTGTCCGTCGCGTGTGTACGCGCGTGGACACGCTGGTGGGCTCCATAGGGACGCGACGAGTGTCCGTCGCGTGTCTACGCGCGTGGACACGCTGGTGGGCTCCATAGGGACGCGATGGGTGTCCGTCGCGTGTCGACGCGCGTGGACACGCTGGTGGGCTCCATAGGGACGCGACGGGTGTCCGTCGAGTGTCTACGCGCGTGGACACGCTGGTGGGCTCCATAAGAACGCGACGGGTGTCCGTCGCGTGTCTACGCGCGTGGACACGCTGGTGGGCTCCATAGGAACGCGACGGGTGTCCGTCGCGTGTCTACGCGCGTGGACACGCTGGTGGGCTCCATAGGGACTCGACGGGTGTCCGTCGCGTGTCTACGCGCGTGGACACGCTGGTGGGCTCCATAGGGACGCGACGGGTGTCCGTCGCGTGTCTACGCGCGTGGACACGCTGGTGGGCTCCATAGGAACGCGACGAGTGTCCGTCGCGTGTCTACGCGCGTGGACACGCTGGTGGGCTCCATAGGGACGCGACGAGTGTCCGTCGCGTGTCTACGCGCGTGGACACGCTGGTGGGCTCCATAGGGACGCGACGGATGTCCGTCGCGTGTGTACGCGCGTGGACACGCTGGTGGGCTCCATAGGGACGCGACGAGTGTCCGTCGCGTGTCGACGCGCGTGGACACGCTGGTGGGCTCCATAGGGACGCGACGGGTGTCCGTCGCGTGTCTACGCGCGTGGACACGCTGGTGGGCTCCATAGGAACGCGACGGGTGTCCGTCGCGTGTCTACGCGCGTGGACACGCTGGTGGGCTCCATAGGAACGCGACGGGTGTCCGTCGCGTGTCTACGCGCGTGGACACGCTGGTGGGCTCCATAGGGACGCGACGGGTGTCCGTCGCGTGTCTACGCGCGTGGACACGCTGGTGGGCTCCATAGGAACGTGACGGGTGTCCGTCGCGTGTCTACGCGCGTGGACACGCTGGTGGGCTCCATAGGGACGCGAGGGGTGTCCGTCGCGTGTCTACGCGCGTGGACACGCTGGTGGGCTCCATAGGAACGCGACGGGTGTCCGTCGCGTGTCTACGCGCGTGGACACGCTGGTGGGCTCCATAGGAACGCGACGGGTGTCCGTCGCGTGTCTACGCGCGTGGACACGCTGGTGGGCTCCATAGGGACGCGACGGGTGTCCGTCGCGTGTCTACGCGCGTGGACACGCTGGTGGGCTCCATAGGGACGCGACGGGTGTCCGTCGCGTGTCTACGCGCGTGGACACGCTGGTGGGCTCCATAGGAACGCGACGGGTGTCCGTCGCGTGTCTACGCGCGTGGACACGCTGGTGGGCTCCATAGGAACGCGACGGGTGTCCGTCGCGTGTCTACGCGCGTGGACACGCTGGTGGGCTCCATAGGAACGCGACGGGTGTCCGTCGCGTGTCTACGCGCGTGGACACGCTGGTGGGCTCCATAGGGACGCGACGGGTGTCCGTCGCGTGTCTACGCGCGTGGACACGCTGGTGGGCTCCATAGGGACGCGACGGGTGTCCGTCGCGTGTCTACGCGCGTGGACACGCTGGTGGGCTCCATAGGGACGCGACGGGTGTCCGTCGCGTGTCTACGCGCGTGGACACGCTGGTGGGCTCCATAGGAACGCGACGGGTGTCCGTCGCGTGTCGACGCGCGTGGACACGCTGGTGGGCTCCATAGGGACGCGACGGGTGTCCGTCGCGTGTCGACGCGCGTGGACACGCTGGTGGGCTCCATAGGGACGCGACGGGTGTCCGTCGCGTGTGTACGCGCGTGGACACGCTGGTGGGCTCCATAGGGACGCGACGGGTGTCCGTCGCGTGTCGACGCGCGTGGACACGCTGGTGGGCTCCATAGGGACGCGACGGGTGTCCGTCGCGTGTGTACGCGCGTGGACACGCTGGTGGGCTCCATAGGGACGCGACGGGTGTCCGTCGCGTGTCGACGCGCGTGGACACGCTGGTGGGCTCCATAGGGACGCGACGGGTGTCCGTCGAGTGTCTACGCGCGTGGACACGCTGGTGGGCTCCATAGGAACGCGACGGGTGTCCGTCGCGTGTCTACGCGCGTGGACACGCTGGTGGGCTCCATAGGAACGCGACGGGTGTCCGTCGCGTGTCTACGCGCGTGGACACGCTGGTGGGCTCCATAGGAACGCGACGGGTGTCCGTCGCGTGTCTACGCGCGTGGACACGCTGGTGGGCTCCATAGGAACGCGACGGGTGTCCGTCGCGTGTCTACGCGCGTGGACACGCTGGTGGGCTCCATAGGGACTCGACGGGTGTCCGTCGCGTGTCTACGCGCGTGGACACGCTGGTGGGCTCCATAGGGACGCGACGGGTGTCCGTCGCGTGTCTACGCGCGTGGACACGCTGGTGGGCTCCATAGGAACGCGACGAGTGTCCGTCGCGTGTCTACGCGCGTGGACACGCTGGTGGGCTCCATAGGGACGCGACGAGTGTCCGTCGCGTGTCTACGCGCGTGGTCACGCTGGTGGGCTCCATAGGGACGCGACGGGTGTCCGTCGCGTGTCTATCCACGCGCGTGGACACGCTGGTGGGCTCCATAGGAACGCGACGGGTGTCCGTCGCGTGTCTACGCGCGTGGACACGCTGGTGGGCTCCATAGGAACGCGACGGGTGTCCGTCGAGTGTCTACGCGCGTGGACACGCTGGTGGGCTCCATAGGAACGCGACGGGTGTCCGTCGCGTGTCTACGCGCGTGGACACGCTGGTGGGCTCCATAGGAACGCGACGGGTGTCCGTCGCGTGTCTACGCGCGTGGACACGCTGGTGGGCTCCATAGGAACGCGACGGGTGTCCGTCGCGTGTCTACGCGCGTGGACACGCTGGTGGGCTCCATAGGAACGCGACGGGTGTCCGTCGCGTGTCTACGCGCGTGGACACGCTGGTGGGCTCCATAGGGACGCGACGGGTGTCCGTCGCGTGTCTACGCGCGTGGACACGCTGGTGGGCTCCATAGGAAC
The DNA here is from genome assembly GCA_947568875.1 of Fissipunctia ypsillon. Taxonomy (NCBI): domain Eukaryota; kingdom Metazoa; phylum Arthropoda; class Insecta; order Lepidoptera; family Noctuidae; genus Fissipunctia; species Fissipunctia ypsillon. The sequence goes on along the minus strand of OX387657.1, from coordinate 24,279,317 downwards.
GCGACGAGTGTCCGTCGCGTGTCTACGCGCGTGGACATGCTGGTGGGCTCCATAGGGACGCGACGGGTGTCCGTCGCGTGTCGACGCGCGTGGACACGCTGGTGGGCTCCATAGGAACGTGACGGGTGTCCGTCGCGTGTCTACGCGCGTGGACACGCTGGTGGGCTCCATAGGGACGCGACGGGTGTCCGTCGCGTGTCTACGCGCGTGGACACGCTGGTGGGCTCCATAGGAACGCGACGGGTGTCCGTCGCGTGTCTACGCGCGTGGACACGCTGGTGGGCTCCATAGGGACGCGACGGGTGTCCGTCGCGTGTCTACGCGCGTGGACACGCTGGTGGGCTCCATAGGGACGCGACGGGTGTCCGTCGCGTGTCGACGCGCGTGGACACGCTGGTGGGCTCCATAGGGACGCGACGGGTGTCCGTCGCGTGTCTACGCGCGTGGACACGCTGGTGGGCTCCATAGGGACGCGACGGGTGTCCGTCGCGTGTCTACGCCGTTTTTTTTTTGAAAGTCGCTCCGACTTTCAAAAAAAAAACGGCAGCCAACCCGTCTAGGTTGGCTGCGGAGGATTTTGTTGATTTTTCCGCGTCACTGAAATTATCAAAATTTTCAAATAATGCTTTACAAACTAGCCATGCCGCTTTTCGTGCATCTCAGTATTTATAGAGTTCATTTGCCTGGTCCCATATGGCAGGGCGACACTGCACTTCTACAACTACTCTTTCTGTATCGAAAGACATTTTTCTCGATTATCTCCGAGCGTGCGTGCGGCCCGTATCCCACTGACATAGAGTTAGACATAAGCAAACAAATAATGAAATATCATTAACTTATGACTAAAAAAATCAAGCGAGTGTTTGCTCCTTGTGATCGGTTAGAATTATGAATAATAATAATAATGATTATTGACCTATCGGTCCCACATGACGGGAACCTCGTGATAGTCGAGGAAGATAAAGAAATCAAGTATCTTGACTTGGCTCGCGAGGTTATCGACATGTGGGATGTGGACTCGGCGATCATTGTGCCGATAGTCATGTCAGCCAATGGCTTAATTGCCGAGAGCCTCGACCAACACCTGAGAAGGCTCTCGTTGGGCAGCTGGATTAAGGGCTTGATTTAGAAAGCGATACTTCTGGACACGGGTCGCATTTTTAGGAGGTTCCTCCCTCTGGAGCCCTGACCGCCGCCGCCGGTAGCTTGGACCCTGTCCCGATAACTGTACAGTGGGCTACTATTTTTTATATTCTAATATTTTTTTATTTTTTTTTTATTTATCATTTATACAAAAGAACACAGGATTACATTATTTAATAGCAACCAAAAACCACTAAGGTTTAAACTTGTGCTATCATGAGTCTATCTCAATATCAAACTATACGTGAAGCATTTTATATGTATGCGTTTTTGCCGATACAATATTTAACATCTTTAGGTCTTTAAACAGTAACAATCATTCCTGCATAATACTTAAGTAATATTGCTTAAGTTTACATTTAATATTTTTATGTGTAATACATTTGCTTGTTTCTGAGGGTAGACTATTAATAAGTCTCGCTATAATAATATAACCGCTAGTTCGCTCGCCAAACGTATTGTTGTGTTTAAAAATGTAACTTAGGTATATTTGTAAAGTAAGATAATAATAAAAAATATAATAATTAAATATAAAAAGAGGTTTTATGCCTTCTTGTTGGCACACAGCGTTATTGACTGTACAAGCCCGCTCGTACCCCCGCGACGGATTCCGTCACTCAGAGGCGGGCCCCGTTGCGCGGGCGCGGGGTCCGACTCCCCGCGACAGACGACCGCGCGAGTCCCCGCGACAGAGCACTTTTGTATGGAACCGCGCGGGCGTCCGCTTAACGCAGTTTCAGGCCTTAAAGAGTCGGTCAGTTAGTCAGAAAATTGAAGTTATTTTTCACTTTGTAGTGTTTATTTGGAGGTCAGTTGTTTTTTTTTTTTATAAAAAAGTTTTTATTTTTCACTTTGTAGTGGGTCGGTTTTTAATGTATCTAAGTTACAATAGCCTAATGAGAACTGCTCATCACCTTTTACAAAACATTGCTTTTCCCGAAACAGGGACGTTAATTGTTAAGGAGTTCTCCTGGTACTTCACGATCAGCTCCACTTCACCATATAAATTGTGACGAGCTTATATTGCTCAGCAATAATTTTAAAGTAATCGAATCGCAACCCGTGAAATACTTATTATTGAGTTGTTCCGGTGGCCATCTTACCATCTGTGGTCTTCGTCATCAGTTCCACTTTACCAAATGGTATTCGCCGAGGGCAAATGCACAAGTTACTATAAACAATACCCAAATCGCTGTAGGTGTGCCTACAATATTTGCAGAGTTCCCTCGATATCTCCAGGATCCCATCATCAGATCCTGACCTGATGACTATGGGGCCACCTAGAGAGTATACCCTTTCAAACAAAAAACAATTTTTCAAATCAGTCCTGCCGTCTTCGAGTAATCGGGGAACACACTTAAAAGAAAAGTATCCGACAGACTGGGTGAGAACCTCCTCCTTTTTTGAAGTCGGTTAAAATAATTTATAGCCAGAGTGCATCTCATGACAATTCCAATAAGCCCAAACACGGCTAGGATACATTGTTTTATTACAGAGTTCCGGTGCCTACCTTCCGGCTTCATCATCAGATCAGTTCGATGATACCATTTTCATCAGCACTATTTCTTTAAATTGGCTTCGTCATTGTCGCTTAACTATCTTAATCGAGATACCTTATCGCCACCCGTGAAATACTTATCATTGAGGAGTTCCCGTGGCCATCTGTGGTCTTCTCCATCAGTTTCACTTCACCAAATGATACTTTCTGAATGCAAATGCTTGACTTGTTGTTGAAAATATCAAAATCACTATGTGTTTGCCTATAATATTTGAGGAATTCCCTCAATCCCTCATGGATCCTGTCATCAGAACTGGACTTTGATAAAAATGGAACCAATCTGGAAGTATGACCTTTCACATAAAAAAAGAATTTTCCAAATCGGTATATAAATGACAGAGTACTGAGTTAACAAACATAACAAGAAAACACAACCGAATTGATAACCTCCTCCTTTTTTTGAAGTCGGTTAATGACAAGCTACCCGCACATCCCCATTAACTATTTGGTGACTTATGCGTGAGCACGGACCGGAAACAGTTCGCCCGGCTCGGGCCCTTCGCGTCAGAGTCGGTCTGGGACTGTCACGGATCAGCCGTGTAACCGTGTTGTCTACAATTTATACGTGCTGCCGCTGGTCGCGCCGAAGAGCGCGCTTGATCTGCGACATCAGCCGCTAATTGTACAGTACGTCGCCTGCGCTCGCGTCCCTTCGTTTGTCAGTCCATAGACAATAGTCTGTGGCGTGGACAAGCGACGTTGGAGCGTCGGGTGTGGGTCGATCGTAACGTAATAGTTTTTATGTTTTATTTTATTACCAAATACGGTTTTGCATTGAATTTTGTGTTTTATAATATATTTTATTGTTTATTTTATTCATTCATTTTATGTCCGTAGGCGTGTCTGTGGCATCACAGTGTGCAGTGGGCCCAGTCAGAATATCAGCGCTGCAGTATTTATTTTTTTCAAATATCGCAGCATCATGCTGAGATAGGAGCCTTTTAGGCCTTGCACAGGCCTTCTTTGTTTTTTTTCTTTCCTTTGAGAGTTTTATTTCGGAACATAATACATAATATAGAAGCTAACAGACTTAAAATAATAATTATAATATGTGCAAATGTAAAAAAAAAAAAAAAAATATAATCATAGGGCATCAAAAAATTCGTCCGCATCGCTGTCAACAGGAAAAGTGCCCAACAGGCTGGCAGCATTGCCACGTTGTATGGCGATGCTGATTCTTTGGCCAAAGAATAGGCCAGCCCTTTGGTCACGTGAAGAGTCCACCAACCGCTTGGCGATGTCTCGGAAAACCAAGTGGGCACTCGGACCCATGGCCCTAGTGTTTCAACCCCAATCGGCTCGAACATATAACTCCCAAAAAGATCGGAATATTTTCGCCGTTTGAGGTTTTTCGCACCTGCAGCAGCCGCCCCAGCACAGCCTACCGTGCTAGGAAGATGGGATAGATAAAGATAAAGATAAAGATATATTTATTGCATAAATGTGTACATTAAGTTCTTAAACATTACATTTCTTGTTTCAACAGTCTACCCAAGTCGGATATGCAATAGTATTTTAACAAATTAGGTAGGTACTTACAAAAATGATTTTTTATCAAAAAACTCATGCAGATTATAAAATACATTATCAATTAACATTTTTTTCAATTTATTTTTAAACATATTTCCATTTAATTCCTTAATTGCTGGCGGTAACTGATTGTACACACGAATAGCAGTAACATAGGTACTTTTATAATACATCATATTGTTAATAACAGGTAACAGGTAACAGGGGCTTGTGGCTAAGAAATAACAGCCGCACGGGTCGATCGGTCAGGTTAAGCTACGCTTGCCGCGGTTGGTCCGTGGATGGGTGACCATCTTTACATATCAAGACCCCTCCGTGCCTCGGAAAGCACGTTAAGCCGTTGGTCCCGGCTGTCATTCGTGTATCTTTGACAGTCGTTACGGGTCGTCAGAAGCCCGAAAGTCTGACAACCACTCTTACCAAGGGGTATCGTATTACCCAGTAACTGGGTTGTGGAGGTCAGATAGGCAGTCGCTCCATGTAAAATACTGGTATTCAGCTGCATCCGGTTAGACTGGAAGCCGACCCCAACATAGTTGGGAAAAGGCTAGGCAGATGATGATGATATTGTTAATAACAGGTAAATTAATGTCATATTTATATTGTTTCCGAATGTTTCTTTTAGATTGAGATTTGAAATTGAAATATTGCATATTGTTTTTAACAAATACACATAATTCGAGTATATAAATACCAGTCAGTGTTAGGAAACCCTCCGTTCTGAAGACATCTCTTAATGATTCGGTACTATACATGTTATATATTGTCCTAAGACATCTCTTCTGGAGAATGAATGTAGATTGTACATTTGTCGAGTTCCCCCAATATATGACACCATAAGTTAACAGTGGGTACACATTTCCAAAATAAGCATTTCTAGTAACACTTGGATTTGTAGTTTCTGCCAGAACTGACAATGCGTAGCAAGCACTTGATATTTTTTTATTAATCTTTTCAATATGTGCCTTCCAGTTTAAATGTTGATCTATAGTAACTCCTAAGAAATTTGTGTCTTTTACTTCTTCAATCGCTGCATCAGACATGGTTATATTTAATTTATTAGGTTTACTTTTATAATTGCTAAATTGAATCAATTTGGTTTTTGAGACATTGACTTTTAAATTTATTGACTGCAACCAATTAGTAACAGTTATTAATGTGCTATTTATTTCACTTTCGTAAATAATATTATTGGAATATTCATTTGAAATAAATATAGTTGCGTCATCAGCATACATTACGCAAAGATGGCTAATTATATTTGGAAGCTCGTTTATATACAATAAGAACAAGGGGGGTCCTAGTATACTGCCTTGCGGTACGCCTAGAATTACGGATTCGAATTTAGATTTCACTACCTCCACCATTTTTGTACGTTCATTATATACCTCAATAACAGTGCCCTGCATTCTATTATTTAAATAATTCTCAATTATTAGCTATATAAATCCTGCAACGTGCTGAATGTGCGTCAGCTTTTCATTACTCGTTTAATATTAAAACAGCACACCATGCTCACGTACAATGCTGACAATACTAACAAGAGACGGAATGATATAGTATGCATTTCTAATGTTACCTCCAAACATGCCTTTGTGGAAAGATTCTTTTTATTCTTAGGTCCATTTCTGTACAATAGATTAAATAGAAAACTAAGTATATATAAGCAAAATTATTTTACCTGTAAAAAATCTATAATTACCTTTTTACAACCTCTGTCTTATGAACAGACAGAGGATCTACTTGTTGTTTGCAAGTAAACTGCAAGCACGCTATTTTTGTTTATGTATGTTTTAATTTTAGTACTTTACTATTCACTTGATGTTAATTTATTTGTTTTTAAGTAGGTATTAATGCACCTTGTAGCCTGAAACACAGGTTCAACCTAGTTCAGGCAAAAAGGAACTGTGCCCTATTATAACTGTTCGATATATATATTTTTATGTAAATGTGCCCCTTTTTATAAATAAACGATTATTATTATTCGTTTATTTATTTTCTTTCTTATCTATTTACATTTTTAAATATTTCTAATAACAATATATACAAAAAAAAAACATTTAAAAATATAAAAAAATAGAGGTCCGCCGGTATCGGGAGCAGAGTCCAAGCTACCGGTGGTTAGGGCTGCAGAGACAGGAACCTCCTCACAATACGAGCCGTATCGAGGAGTACTGCCTTCTGGATCAGGCTCTTGATCCAACCGCCTAACGACAGCCTCGAGAGATGTTGGTCGAGGCTTTCGGCCATCAGGCCATTGGCCGTTACAACAATCGGCACAATGACAGCCGAGGTCACATTCCACATGTCAACAACCTCGTGTGCTAAGTCGAGATATTTTATTTGTTTCTCTTTCTCAGCTTTCACGAGGTTCTCGTCATGTGGAATGGTAACATCGATAATCATTGCGCGGCGCGCTAATCGATCTATCACCACTATATCAGGCTTATTGGCGACAATAGTCCTGTCAGTGATGATAGACCGATCCCAGTACAACGTGACATGGTCATTTTCAAGAACTGGGTCGGGCACATACTTGTAATACGGTACCTCAGAGTCCACAAGTTCGTATTTCAAAGCAAGTTGCTGGTGAATAATCCTGGCCACTTGGTTATGCCTGTGCAAGTACTCTCCGTTAGCCAGACGAGAACAACCAGAGATGATATGTCTGATAGACTCACCCGGACGGTGGCATGCCCGACACACGTCAACCGTCCCGTCCTTCATAATATATCTCCGGTAGTTATTCGTCAAAATAACTTCGTCCATAATTGCACAAACAAAACCTTCAGTTTCCCCAAAGAGGTCACCGAAACGTAGCCAGGATACGGACGCTAAGAAATCTACACCGGGTTCATGAAGAGCCCGGTAGAAGCGCCCGTGAAGCTCCTTGTTTTGCCATACCGCCTTGCGGTCATCTGTAGTAAGTACTACAGGTTTGCGCCAGTTCTCTTTAGCCATGGAGAGCGGGGTGAGCCCATTGTCCACTGCGACCACATCACGGTGCATACCCACGTCGGCTTTTAAAAAATATTCCCTGAGGCTGCACACCTCGCGGTTGTGGAGGGTCTTCGCATTTAAAAAGCCTCGACCCCCGCACTTCCGCGGGATGTACAGTCTCATCACCGATGATCGTGGGTGATGCATCCGGTTTGCGGTCAGCAATGTACGGACCCTCCTATCCAGGGCGTCTAGTTCGGTCTGAGTCCATTTGAGTATGCCGAAAGAGTACATCAAAACTGGCATGACCCAGCCGTTGAAGGCGCGCACCTTGTTTCCGCCCGAAAGAAGACTATTTAATACCTTCTTCAGGCGACCAAAGAAGCGTTCCTTCAACGATTGCTTCATGTCAGCGACATTGATGCCTAACGCTTCCGACATACCCAAATACTTATAGCTTTCGGATGAGGAGAGGGATCTGAGGTGTATGGAATCCGAAAGTTGACTTCCCTCGGATTCCATAATCTCGCCTCGCTTTACATGCATGACTGCACATTTGTCCACACCAAATTCCATCCTGATGGCATTACTGAAAGTTTCAGTTACCTTCAGTAGCTCCATCAGTCGCAATTTGTTGGGGGCAAAGAGTTTCAAGTCATCCATATAGAGGAGGTGAGATATGACCTGACCACCTCTCCTCAACCGATAGCCTAGACCTGAATCCTCCAGCAGTGTGCTTAGAGGATTCAGGGCTAAGCAGAACCAAAGTGGACTCAAACTGTCGCCCTGAAATATTCCCCGTTTAATCCATACAGGTTCATCATTCCTCTGGATCTGACCACACCCTGGATAGCGAAGGACCGTCCTCCATTGCCCCATACACGACTCAAGGAAGGTGCGTAGAGTTGCGTCAATCTTGTACAACTCAAGCACCCTCATGAGCCATGTATGTGGCACCGAGTCGTAGGCCTTCTTATAATCTATCCAGCATGTCGACATATCCTTGCGGGATCGACGAACCTGTTGGCTAATGGCCATGTCGATGAGGAGTACCTCCTTAGTACCGCGGGACCCGTTCCTGCATCCATTTTGAGAGGCAGATATAATCAAGTTACTCTCAATGTGTATATTAATTTTCGCTCTCAAAATGGATGTAAGAAGTTTATAGACTGTCGACAAACACGTGATCGGTCTATAATTCTTGGGTTCCGCGGGACTACCTGACTTATGGAGCAGGTGGGTAACGCCTGTTGTTAGAAACTGCGGTAGCGACCCAGACTCTAAGGATGACTGGAACTGAGATGCCAGGCAAGTGTGTGAACTAGTTAGCCATTTCAGCCAAAAGTTGTGCAGTCCGTCCGGTCCTGGAGATTTCCAATTCGATAACGGACGGACTGCTCTGGCTACGTCAAATGGCGTAATTACGACCTTTTCCATTTCTGGTATTGTTTCACACACTCGCTCGACGTCCTGCATCCAGCCATCCTCAGTGTGACAGACGGGCACCGACCAGATGCTGCGCCAGAATACATTCGTAGCGGCATCATCCGGGCGGCACACGTCTGTCACATTTTGTTCAGGTCGCTCCCAAGCTCTATATACCCACCTCTCATCGCTCTGGAACATGCGATTATGCGTGTATCGATCAACCCGCCGCTTATACCGCCGAATACGACTCGCCCATGCACAAACTTTCTGCTTCAGGAAGTCGATGCGCTCTGTGACACGGGACATGTATTCTCGAGGGCTGATTCCAGTCCCCGAGAATGCCCGCCTTACAAAGCGCATCACTCGTGGTCGTGTATTGCCCTCCCTGAAGCAGTATAGTTTGCCGATGAGTACCCTGGTCCCATCGATACGACGCTCGATCCTGCACTGCCAGGCTGGTACGGCTGGTTTTGGTCGAGTAGCTCCGTCACAGTTTGGAAATTTGACGTTAGCTAAACGACATGCAGCAACAGCCGCGCAATACAGGATCGAGTGTGTATCAACAAGATCCTCGCTGCTTTCGAACACATTCTTAAGCTGCGAGTCCAAGGCACACACCAGCGCCCTATTTTTCTTGTGCATAGGTAAGCGTGGTAATCGGGGCCTAAGTTCGGTCGGAGTTGACCTATACTCACGAAACGCATCCTCCAGTGCGCTCCTCAATCGGACGTTGCACTGGCTACTTACTGTGCCAACCCTATCATATTCTTCTTCAACATGATTGAACCGCGGCGGGATTGCATCTATGGGTGACGCTTGTACCGCGGTTTGTGCCGAAGTCGAGACGATATGGTTGTCCAGTACCTCTGAGCGCAGCCTATCAAGTGCAGCATCGTCCAACCTGTGATTGCGTTGGATGACCCGCACCTGATCCGACAGTCGTTGGGCCGAAGTGTTGACGGTTGGTTCTAGTTCCTGGAAGAGAGACAGCATCCTATTGCGGTACGCAGTGAGGTTAGTTCCTCCCTCTGTAGACCCGTAATATGCGCGCATGACGTTCTCGTTCATAGACTGAGTCCATCTCATGCGCTGCACACAACCACCGGCAGCGGGGACCCGGCTCGGGGCCGGTTGGCCCCTAAGTCCCAAGCTCTTCGGTGGCCGGCCTCTCCCCTGCCGACGTACAGGTGTTGGCGACGTCGGCGGGGAAAAATATTCGTCGCTCGAGCTCGACGCAGCTGCCATGGCCGGTATCACAGCACTCTCGATGGGGCTGGGTACCGGCAGCGGCGGGGCGGAGCTGAGCGACGAGTCCGGAGGTGGTAGGCGTGCGCGGCGAGTTGCTGATCTCATCAACATTCCGTTTTATATTTGATTTTCTTCATCATCATTCATTCATCAGGCCGAATTTGACAGCCGTCATTCTTGCTTTTTTCATACCTAATTATTTGTTTTCTCATTTTCATGTTTTTTATTGTCTCTTCAATTTATTTCTAAAGGTTTTATTGATTTTCGTGCTTTCTGATACTAAAATGTGGCTGAGGTAATAAATAAATGGAAAATATGATAAAAGAAAAATCAGACGTTTGTTGACTTGCCAGTGTTGCCATTTTATTTAACGATTATTATTATTATTATTAATTAATTTAAGTGATATACCTCTTATTCCTATACGTTCTAATTTATCAAGCAAGATGTCATACTTTACACAGTCAAATGCTTTTGACATATCAATGAAAAGAGCAGTACATTGTTTCTTATTATTTATTTTATCCCAAATGGTATTGAATAATTTATATATTGCCAATGATGTAGTTTTATTTTTTTGAAAACCAAATTGGTTAACATTTAAAATATTATTTACATTTAAAAAATTTGTGATTCTAGCATAGATAACCTTTTCAAATATCTTCGAGAAACTTGGCAACAGTGCAATTGGTCTATAGTTATTAATGTCGTACCGTGATCCTTTCTTATATAATGGCTTTATGAGAGCTATCTTTAGGGTATCGGGAAATTTGCCCGTTTCCAACATAAGATTTATAATATGTACCAGTGGATCAACAATAAATGGGATGCTTTCTTTAATAACTCTAATGGGTATATTATCGTGTCCGCAACTAGTTTTATTTTTTAATTTAAGAACTATATTTATTATTTTGCTTCTATCTACTGGGTAGAAGGAAATACTGCTTGAGTTAGAAGTTGATTGTGATTTGTAGTTGTTATTGTCCGCTGTCGTAGTGTTGAGATTTTGGTTAATATAGAAATTGTTAAAAATACTAGCTAATTTTACAGGAGATTTTATTACGTTGTTATTGTGCAGGATGTAGTCTATTGTGGGTTGAAGAACATTTGTAGTTTGGGTTTGTCGTTTTATTAATGCCCACGTGGCCTTAGTTTTATTCGTACTGCATGAGATGAATTTCGCATTAGAATTTTTTCTTGATTGTTTTATCACACGCTTTAAGATTTTACAACAGCGAACATATTTTATTTTATCTTCTTGAGACGTACTACTTTTTGTTTGTAGGTACATTTTTCGTTTATTTTTACTAGAAATTATGATGCCTTTGGTTTTCCATGCTGTAATTTTTTTTATAGTACATTTTAACTTTTTCAACTGGAATGCAAATATCGAATATTAATTTAAATAAGCTAATAAATTCTTCATATGCTGTGTTTGCATCCAAATGATGATACACATCTTGAAAATTTATTTGAGAAATGTATCTTAAAAATATGTCGATGTAATAATTTATATTACGTCGCATTTTGAACCAGTATTTTTCTTTGAAACTTAAATTACATGGTATCTTTATCACTTGACAGGTATGGTCCGATATTCCTAGATCCCATATTTCTGCTTTGGATCTATAATAATTTGTGATTATGTTATCTATGCACGTTGCAGAATGTGATGTTATTCGGGTTGGTTGGTTTAGGGTCAGATGCAAATTGAATTTTGTTAAAGTATTTTTGAACAAAGTCCTTTTTCTGGTACAGACAAGTGTGTTTATATTAAAGTCACCTAGTATAAATATTTTTTTGTTTATGGATCTCAATCTGATTGTTAGTTTAAATAATAATAACTCAAGTTTTTCGATAAATAGATTAAAATTGCTTTTAGGTGTTATATACATACACAATATATACCAATTTGTCTCTGGAATTATTATACCACAGCATTCAAAATGAATTTCAGCCGATAGTTCAGATAACCATTCAATTCTTTTGTAGTTAATTGAGTTTTTTACATAGATACACACACCATCTCGAGATTTATTTTTCCGGGAAAAATACGAACCCATTTTATAACTCGGCAACTGCAGTGTTTCTGCCCTCTGGTCACGTAACAAAGTTTCAGTCAGACAAAAAACGTCGATGTCTTTTGACTCAATTAGCAATTAGCAATTCCAAATCATTTATTTCTGACCTTATACCTTGTATATTGCTGTAGTACAATTATGTTCATTCTCGAAATAAATTATTTTCTGTTTGAGTTTCTACTGATCTGTAGGGTTGATCTGGTTGTAATAAATTATCTGTCTGTGTGGACATCGAGACTGTATTTTTTTGTTTAATGTCTTTACAATACGACTCACAATACTGTTTATTATTATGGCGCGAGGCTGTCGACACAGGTTGCATCCCACACCAAAGGCCTGCCTAACTTCCAAGGCATTCTTTCCTTGTTGTGTTTGTGTTCAACATATTGTTAGTTTTAATGTTGTGTCTATTGTTGTATTTATGTCCTTTTTAGCGCAAGTAAAAAGTCAAAATGAATAAGTCTCATTTTAGCTCTAATACCTACACTAAATAAAAAAAACCCTTAACTGGAAATGGGATGGGGCTGAGTACTCCCCGATGGTTTGTCGTTGTTTAGTGACAGCAAAGATTTGTGAACAATATTATAATGTTCTGAGTACTGGAGTGGAGAGTGAGTACATGTAGAGTAGTAGTGGTCACGCGCGGCTGTCATCCACGACAGCGCGCGGCGCGGGGGCGCAGGGGCGCGGGGGCGCGGGGACGCGGGGGCGCGGGGCGCGGGGGCGCGGGGACGCGGGGGCGCGGGGGCGCGGGGGCGCGGCGGCGCGGCGGCGCGGCGGCGCGGGGGCGCGGCGGCGCGGCGGCGCGGCGGCGCGGCAGCGACGGTTCACCGATGTCACTCACATGTCCGACATACTTCTGTGCATGCAGGGAGCGGACTGAATGTGCTACGTTAAGCACAGCAGAGCCGCAGGATCCCTGATTTATTGACACGAAGCAAATTGTCTCGCATCGTTACACGAGCTCGTGCAGGGACATTTATAGTGAGACTAGCTGTGCCCCTGCATAGCGCAATCAGAGTTTACCGCGCGACTAGCATATATACCCCACGTCAGTCCCGACCTCAGTCGTCGGGCAGTAGCCCACCAGACACAACACCCGTCTGGTCGGAGGATCCTCCCTTTTCTATGGAGGATGAGTGACCTTTACACGCTGTTCTTCGTGCCTCTATAAGTTATTCCTTATAACATCAGCTATCTGCCAGTGAAAGTTCCGTCAAAATCGGTCCAGCCGTTTCGGAGATTAGCCGGAACAAATAGACAGACAGACAAATTTTTTATAAATCGTTTTTTTTTGTTATAAGTACCGTATACACTTTCATATGCGTTTATAAAAAGCTGTTATTTTGACAGTACAAACAGACACTACAATTTTTTTTGTTTGTATGTACGGGGGCCACACTGAAAGTTTTTAGAATAGGCCAGTAAGAAAAGCAGCCAATGAAAAATTTATTTAAATTTCGAATTGGGAACTCTTTGGGAATCTGTAGACGTGTAATCAGACACCTACAAAGCGTGTCGCAGAAAAGGACAAAAAAAAATACGTCACTTTATGTAGGGTTACCATGTGAGGAAAAATTTACCCCCAATTGTTGTGTTAGTGTGATAATATATAACGGTGTTACGTAAATGGTTAAAATTAGAAATTAGTATGTAAGAGAAAGCTTGAAATTGACACTTATAAATCGATTATCAATATCATCGGTGTAGGTATAGACGTGATGCCGAGGAATAATAAAGGTGTATGGAACACACACACACACATGCTGGCAAACTCAAATAAATTGCGATGAGGACAGGAGGGTGACGATGGGTAGTGGTCATGTGATTCTAAATACTTACCGTTTGTAATGTGATATTAGGACGTATGTTCTGGATTTGTGAGTTAATAATACGTAGGTCACACTATAAGTTTTGCGTAACTTAAAAAAACAACATGTTATAACCAAAATATTGTTTATTGCTTTTCAAAGTAGAAACGGACATCTACATTTTTGTGAAAATGCTTTTTTTACAAAAATGAGCTTATACAAGGTGTAATTTAAATAACCCACAACCTCTTAAGGGTTCATTGTACTGAACATTATGAACAACTTTCACTATGGGACCACCCCAGAAATCCCGAAAAAAAAATCAGCTATTCCCTACATTTATGTTCGGATAACTCATCAAAATCTAGAGAACTGCTGATTTTTTTTTCGCGATTTCAGGGGTGGTCCCATAGTGAAAGTTGTTCATAATGATGAGTACAATGACCCCTTAAGAGGTTGTGGGTTATTTAAATTACACCTTGTATAAACACTATCTACAAGTCTGTATTAAAATAAAATAATGAAGAAAATCTGCCACGTAAATGAAGACATCTTCACTCGATTTTAAAAAAACATCGCAGTAGAAACGGACATTTGAATTTGTCCGCCTTTACTTCAGACTTTACTTTATTTGACTTTATTAAATTTACATTGTTTAACGCATTCTACCTTAAACTAATAATTAAAGTATCAGTTAATATTTAAAAATGATTGCCTCAAGAAATAAACTACTTTTAAATATGACCAAAAAAGGTGTAGAGAAAGAAATAAATGAGATTTCAGATTTGACAAACTTAAAACAATGCAAAATGCCTACGAAGCTGAGTATCTGTGACTGTGACACAAATATGTCATGATAATGATAGTGTTTACAGTTCAATATTAATGCAAAAAGTAATGAAATCTTAGTGTGAGTAATAAAATTTATAGTAAAACAATCGATCAACCATATGAAGTTGTGGAGATAAATCAAAATGATATTTTGGATTTTAAGTCTACTCTTAGTCATCACAAATGGGTAAAAGTCTTGCGGAGAGAGAGAACTTTTAAAATCATAAAAAATCATCGCTCTAAAATCTTTTCGACGACTTAATTCCATCTTCGTTGCGTACGTAGAGCTTTGATGTGTGATAAAAACAATTGACAAATGATTTCCCGCCAATTGTTTTTTTTTATTACTAAGAAGGTTGCAACGTTTAAAAAAATATAACATTCGAAATTCAAATAGTTCCGATTATCTAGAAGTGCAAAACTTTAGTGCCCCATGTAATACAACATGTTTATTTTTAATTAGCTTTTATTAATTTTATATGTTATTGTCCTTTAAATAAAACAAGCTTCGTATGAATATTTCTAATTTTTTGTTTGGGTTCAAATTGTTTTGTTGCGTGATGTATACGCAGTTCAAAATAGTGCATGGAGACTGCCTTAATAAGTAAAACTTTGTGGTTTCCAATAAAAGGTTGACTTTCAAAATGATGAGTCGTGAATACATCCTGGCAGCGTTTGAAAGTCGCTAAAATAAGTTTAGACAAAATGATTAGTCGTGAATACATCCTGGCAGCGTTTGAAAGTCGCTAAAATAAGTTTAGACAAAATGATTAGTCGTGAATACATCCTGGCAGCGTTTGAAAGTCGCTAAAATAAGTTTAGACAAAATGATTAGTCGTGAATACATCCTGGCAGCGTTTGAAAGTCGCTAAAATAAGTTTAGACAAAATGATTAGTCGTGAATACATCCTGGCACCGTTTGAAAGTCGCTAAAATAAGTTTAGACAAAATGATTAGTCGTGAATACATCCTGGCAGCGTTTGAAAGTCGCTAAAATAAGTTTAGACAAAATGATGAGTCGTGAATACATCCTGGCAGCGTTTGAAAGTCGCTAAAATAAGTTTAGACAAAATGATTAGTCGTGAATACATCCTGGCAGCGTTTGAAAGTCGCTAAAATAAGTTTAGACAAAATGATTAGTCGTGAATACATCCTGGCAGCGTTTGAAAGTCGCTAAAATAAGTTTAGACAAAATGATTAGTCGTGAATACATCCTGGCAGCGTTTGAAAGTCGCTAAAATAAGTTTAGACAAAATGATTAGTCGTGAATACATCCTGGCAGCGTTTGAAAGTCGCTAAAATAAGTTTAGACAAAATGATTAGTCGTGAATACATCCTGGCAGCGTTTGAAAGTCGCTAAAATAAGTTTAGACAAAATGATTAGTCGTGAATACATCCTGGCACCGTTTGAAAGTCGCTAAAATAAGTTTAGACAAAATGATTAGTCGTGAATACATCCTGGCAGCGTTTGAAAGTCGCTAAAATAAGTTTAGACAAAATGATGAGTCGTGAATACATCCTGGCAGCGTTTGAAAGTCGCTAAAATAAGTTTAGACAAAATGATTAGTCGTGAATACATCCTGGCAGCGTTTGAAAGTCGCTAAAATAAGTTTAGACAAAATGATTAGTCGTGAATACATCCTGGCAGCGTTTGAAAGTCGCTAAAATAAGTTTAGACAAAATGATTAGTCGTGAATACATCCTGGCAGCGTTTGAAAGTCGCTAAAATAAGTTTAGACAAAATGATTAGTCGTGAATACATCCTGGCAGCGTTTGAAAGTCGCTAAAATAAGTTTAGACAAAATGATTAGTCGTAAATACATCCTGGCAGCGTTTGAAAGTCGCTAAAATAAGTTTAGACAAAATGATTAGTCGTGAATACATCCTGGCACCGTTTGAAAGTCGCTAAAATAAGTTTAGACAAAATGATTAGTCGTGAATACATCCTGGCAGCGTTTGAAAGTCGCTAAAATAAGTTTAGACAAAATTATTAGTCGTGAATACATCCTGGCAGCGTTTGAAAGTCGCTAAAATAAGTTTAGACAAAATGATTAGTCGTGAATACATCCTGGCAGCGTTTGAAAGTCGCTAAAATAAGTTTAGACAAAATGATGAGTCGTGAATACATCCTGGCAGCGTTTGAAAGTCGCTAAAATAAGTTTAGACAAAATGATTAGTCGTGAATACATCCTGGCAGCGTTTGAAAGTCGCTAAAATAAGTTTAGACAAAATGATTAGTCGTGAATACATCCTGGCACCGTTTGAAAGTCGCTAAAATAAGTTTAGACAAAATGATTAGTCGTGAATACATCCTGGCAGCGTTTGAAAGTCGCTAAAATAAGTTTAGACAAAATGATTAGTCGTGAATACATCCTGGCAGCGTTTGAAAGTCGCTAAAATAAGTTTAGACAAAATGATTAGTCGTGAATACATCCTGGCACCGTTTGAAAGTCGCTAAAATAAGTTTAGACAAAATGATTAGTCGTGAATACATCCTGGCAGCGTTTGAAAGTCGCTAAAATAAGTTTAGACAAAATGATTAGTCGTGAATACATCCTGGCACCGTTTGAAAGTCGCTAAAATAAGTTTAGACAAAATGATTAGTCGTGAATACATCCTGGCACCGTTTGAAAGTCGCTAAAATAAGTTTAGACAAAATGATTAGTCGTGAATACATCCTGGCACCGTTTGAAAGTCGCTAAAATAAGTTTAGACAAAATGATTAGTCGTGAATACATCCTGGCACCGTTTGAAAGTCGCTAAAATAAGTTTAGACAAAATGATTAGTCGTGAATACATCCTGGCACCGTTTGAAAGTCGCTAAAATAAGTTTAGACAAAATGATTAGTCGTGAATAAATCCTGGCACCGTTTGAAAGTCGCTAAAATAAGTTTAGACAAAATGATTAGTCGTGAATACATCCTGGCACCGTTTGAAAGTCGCTAAAATAAGTTAAGACAAAATGATTAGTCGTGAATACATCCTGGCACCGTTTGAAAGTCGCTAAAATGATTAGTCGTGAATACATCCTGGCACCGTTTGAAAGTCGCTAAAATAAGTTTAGACAAAATGATTAGTCGTGAATACATCCTGGCAGCGTTTGAAAGTCGCTAAAATAAGTTTAGACAAAATGATGAGTCGTGAATACATCCTGGCACCGTTTGAAAGTCGCTAAAATGATTAGTCGTGAATACATCCTGGCACCGTTTGAAAGTCGCTAAAATAAGTTTAGACAAAATGATTAGTCGTGAATACATCCTGGCACCGTTTGAAAGTCGCTAAAATGATTAGTCGTGAATACATCCTGGCACCGTTTGAAAGTCGCTAAAATAAGTTTAGACAAAATGATTAGTCGTGAATACATCCTGGCACCGTTTGAAAGTCGCTAAAATAAGTTTAGACAAAATGATTAGTCGTGAATACATCCTGGCACCGTTTGAAAGTCGCTAAAATAAGTTTAGACAAAATGATTAGTCGTGAATACATCCTGGCAGCGTTTGAAAGTCGCTAAAATAAGTTTAGACAAAATGATGAGTCGTGAATACATCCTGGCAGCGTTTGAAAGTCGCTAAAATAAGTTTAGACAAAATGATTAGTCGTGAATACATCCTGGCACCGTTTGAAAGTCGCTAAAATAAGTTTAGACAAAATGATTAGTCGTGAATACATCCTGGCACCGTTTGAAAGTCGCTAAAATAAGTTTAGACAAAATGATTAGTCGTGAATACATCCTGGCACCGTTTGAAAGTCGCTAAAATAAGTTTAGACAAAATGATTAGTCGTGAATACATCCTGGCAGCGTTTGAAAGTCGCTAAAATAAGTTTAGACAAAATGATTAGTCGTGAATACATCCTGGCACCGTTTGAAAGTCGCTAAAATAAGTTTAGACAAAATGATTAGTCGTGAATACATCCTGGCACCGTTTGAAAGTCGCTAAAATAAGTTTAGACAAAATGATTAGTCGTGAATACATCCTGGCACCGTTTGAAAGTCGCTAAAATAAGTTTAGACAAAATGATTAGTCGTGAATACATCCTGGCAGCGTTTGAAAGTCGCTAAAATAAGTTTAGACAAAATGATTAGTCGTGAATACATCCTGGCACCGTTTGAAAGTCGCTAAAATAAGTTTAGACAAAATGATTAGTCGTGAATACATCCTGGCAGCGTTTGAAAGTCGCTAAAATAAGTTTAGACAAAATGATTAGTCGTGAATACATCCTGGCACCGTTTGAAAGTCGCTAAAATAAGTTTAGACAAAATGATTAGTCGTGAATACATCCTGGCAGCGTTTGAAAGTCGCTAAAATAAGTTTAGACAAAATGATTAGTCGTGAATACATCCTGGCACCGTTTGAAAGTCGCTAAAATAAGTTTAGACAAAATGATTAGTCGTGAATACATCCTGGCAGCGTTTGAAAGTCGCTAAAATAAGTTTAGACAAAATGATTAGTCGTGAATACATCCTGGCACCGTTTGAAAGTCGCTAAAATAAGTTTAGACAAAATGATTAGTCGTGAATACATCCTGGCAGCGTTTGAAAGTCGCTAAAATAAGTTTAGACAAAATGATTAGTCGTGAATACATCCTGGCAGCGTTTGAAAGTCGCTAAAATAAGTTTAGACAAAATGATTAGTCGTGAATACATCCTGGCACCGTTTGAAAGTCGCTAAAATAAGTTTAGACAAAATGATTAGTCGTGAATACATCCTGGCAGCGTTTGAAAGTCGCTAAAATAAGTTTAGACAAAATGATTAGTCGTGAATACATCCTGGCACCGTTTGAAAGTCGCTAAAATAAGTTTAGACAAAATGATTAGTCGTGAATACATCCTGGCAGCGTTTGAAAGTCGCTAAAATAAGTTTAGACAAAATGATTAGTCGTGAATACATCCTGGCAGCGTTTGAAAGTCGCTAAAATAAGTTTAGACAAAATGATTAGTCGTGAATACATCCTGGCACCGTTTGAAAGTCGCTAAAATGAGTTTAGACAAAATGATTAGTCGTGAATACATCCTGGCACCGTTTGAAAGTCGCTAAAATAAGTTTAGACAAAATGATTAGTCGTGAATACATCCTGGCAGCGTTTGAAAGTCGCTAAAATAAGTTTAGACAAAATGATTAGTCGTGAATACATCCTGGCAGCGTTTGAAAGTCGCTAAAATAAGTTTAGACAAAATGATTAGTCGTGAATACATCCTGGCACCGTTTGAAAGTCGCTAAAATAAGTTTAGACAAAATGATTAGTCGTGAATACATCCTGGCAGCGTTTGAAAGTCGCTAAAATAAGTTTAGACAAAATGATTAGTCGTGAATACATCCTGGCACCGTTTGAAAGTCGCTAAAATAAGTTTAGACAAAATGATTAGTCGTGAATACATCCTGGCAGCGTTTGAAAGTCGCTAAAATAAGTTTAGACAAAATGATTAGTCGTGAATACATCCTGGCAGCGTTTGAAAGTCGCTAAAATAAGTTTAGACAAAATGATTAGTCGTGAATACATCCTGGCACCGTTTGAAAGTCGCTAAAATGAGTTTAGACAAAATGATTAGTCGTGAATACATCCTGGCACCGTTTGAAAGTCGCTAAAATGAGTTTAGACAAAATGATTAGTCGTGAATACATCCTGGCACCGTTTGAAAGTCGCTAAAATAAGTTTAGACAAAATGATGAGTCGTGAATACATCCTGGCAGCGTTTGAAAGTCGCTAAAATAAGTTTAGACAAAATGATTAGTCGTGAATACATCCTGGCACCGTTTGAAAGTCGCTAAAATAAGTTTAGACAAAATGATTAGTCGTGAATACATCCTGGCACCGTTTGAAAGTCGCTAAAATGATTAGTCGTGAATACATCCTGGCACCGTTTGAAAGTCGCTAAAATAAGTTTAGACAAAATGATTAGTCGTGAATACATCCTGGCACCGTTTGAAAGTCGCTAAAATGATTAGTCGTGAATACATCCTGGCACCGTTTGAAAGTCGCTAAAATGAGTTTAGACAAAATGATTAGTCGTGAATACATCCTGGCACCGTTTGAAAGTCGCTAAAATAAGTTTAGACAAAATGATTAGTCGTGAATACATCCTGGCAGCGTTTGAAAGTCGCTAAAATAAGTTTAGACAAAATGATTAGTCGTGAATACATCCTGGCAGCGTTTGAAAGTCGCTAAAATAAGTTTAGACAAAATGATTAGTCGTGAATACATCCTGGCACCGTTTGAAAGTCGCTAAAATAAGTTTAGACAAAATGATGAGTCGTGAATACATCCTGGCACCGTTTGAAAGTCGCTAAAATAAGTTTAGACAAAATGATTAGTCGTGAATACATCCTGGCACCGTTTGAAAGTCGCTAAAATAAGTTTAGACAAAATGATTAGTCGTGAATACATCCTGGCAGCGTTTGAAAGTCGCTAAAATAAGTTTAGACAAAATGATTAGTCGTGAATACATCCTGGCAGCGTTTGAAAGTCGCTAAAATAAGTTTAGACAAAATGATTAGTCGTGAATACATCCTGGCACCGTTTGAAAGTCGCTAAAATAAGTTTAGACAAAATGATTAGTCGTGAATACATCCTGGCACCGTTTGAAAGTCGCTAAAATAAGTTTAGACAAAATGATTAGTCGTGAATACATCCTGGCACCGTTTGAAAGTCGCTAAAATAAGTTTAGACAAAATGATTAGTCGTGAATACATCCTGGCACCGTTTGAAAGTCGCTAAAATAAGTTTAGACAAAATGATTAGTCGTGAATACATCCTGGCACCGTTTGAAAGTCGCTAAAATAAGTTTAGACAAAATGATTAGTCGTGAATACATCCTGGCACCGTTTGAAAGTCGCTAAAATAAGTTTAGACAAAATGATTAGTCGTGAATACATCCTGGCACCGTTTGAAAGTCGCTAAAATAAGTTTAGACAAAATGATTAGTCGTGAATACATCCTGGCACCGTTTGAAAGTCGCTAAAATGAGTTTAGACAAAATGATTAGTCGTGAATACATCCTGGCACCGTTTGAAAGTCGCTAAAATGAGTTTAGACAAAAGATTTTTTTCGGAAAAGAATGAGATTCCTCCATGTGAATTAATCCTAAATATTCTTTCTGCGACCGTACATACTTTAATTACGTCGCGTGAAGGGTAAATAAGGCCACCCTTATCTTTTTTAAATATAAGACCCAAATATTTGTCGCTAATAAGAGCTAGCAGACAATCTTCACATTTTATAGCTTTTCCTAATTTCCTAACAACAAACCCACCGATATATGAAATTATTTCTTCAGTATAGATTGTCAATTTTGAGGGGTTAAAAATATACTCGTGGTCATCATCGACAAAGAAATTATTACTAGCGGGAAAATCTATAATTGAGTCTTCGACATCTTGAGTGCAGTACATATTAATTTTACGTTCATATCGAACTTCTGTGTGCGTTAAAATTTTTATATCCTCTAGAGGTATACAGTTTCCTGACTCAATGCCTTTTATTTCCCCGTGTATCACTAGTCTTTTGTAGGCACTTTGAAATTGAAAGGCTGTTGGATTGTTGTTATCGCCTTTCGATCGAATCGAGCTGAAGAAGCACTCCAGGTGATCTTGGCTAAGTTTGTACACAGGTAAAAATTTAAGTTTACCCGTCACTATGATGTCAGCATACATTTTTTTAAGACTTTGTATACATATCAAGAAACCAATGAATCCAACTTTCCTATTTGTTTGCAGTATTGGGTTTCCCTCTAATTTCAGTCCTCTGATGTAGGTATCCATTACATTGATAAAGTCTAGTATGCTATCGCCATTTTTACTACTAATAGGTTTTTTTTAAAACCATACATATTCAGATTCCGACTATTAAAAATATCAAATAAGTTGTTAATTTTTCTTATAAAATCAACAGTATCATCAGAACCCGAAAATTCAGGCAAATTCAATTGTTTGTCACAGAATTCTATCGCATCTGCCACGGAATTACTGAATGTTTGTGCCGCCAACTTAACTTTCATTATTTGTTT
Source organism: Fissipunctia ypsillon (assembly GCA_947568875.1). Classification (NCBI taxonomy): domain Eukaryota; kingdom Metazoa; phylum Arthropoda; class Insecta; order Lepidoptera; family Noctuidae; genus Fissipunctia; species Fissipunctia ypsillon. Next base: position 24,256,745 of record OX387657.1, on the reverse strand, counting down.
TGAAAAGTTAATATGCTGATTTTTAAGACGGTTAGCAAGATGGAGACCCTCTTTTTCTTGCAAATTATGAAGCAATTCGATAAAATGCCATGAAATGATTCCGCCATGCATGTTTGTTAATTCATTTTTCTGACCTAGTGTGTTTCTCACAAGTTTTAGCATATGCGCTGGATCTGGAAAAATAACTACGTGCTGTTTATCAGCAACAAAATATGAAGTTATATTTTCCAGATTATCGAAATTGCAACTTAAGCTTTTTGCCATCGAAAAGTTGGCCGGACAACCATCAAAAGTTAGGGAGACTATAATAACACCACAATCTACTAACAAACTCAGACATTGTTTCATCAATGTTGCCTTTTGTTCGCCAGTACAGCCGTCAATAAAAAATAACCGATAGGCATCTTCCATCCACTATTTATAAATGTTACCATAAACACCAACGCCTCCCGAGCTTCAGCTATATTATGACCATCCAAAACTTCCCCATAGTTCACCAGACCTACACATTTCTTTCCGTCCCACTGGACGTGCCTCCTAATAGCCATCTCATCCATGCATACTGCGCAATACAATTCGGTTTTTTTGTTCTTTGCCACCAATTTAATGCATTCTAATGATTCTGTTGTAAAACCTGGGTTTGCATCTACACTTTTGTACCATGTAGTAAGTGTGGATGGATGAGGCAGACAAGTATTAAATTGTTGTCGTACATACTTGTAAGCCCGAGGACTTATAAATTGCAAGCAAAGAGCGAATTTGCGTAACGATGGTGAATATTTTCTACCACCAGAAACCGGGTTCAACATTTTTTTAAGGAAGTCTCTATTCGCAGGGTCAATAGATTCTAATAAATCCTCATCTTCTTCACTAATCAGAGACTTTGTTTTGAGTTCCGCAATCACATTCTCTAGTTTAGCGACTTTTTTCGTTAAACGCCTACTTTTTTCGCGAAGAGCCTTTAATTTTTTTAGTCGTTCGGATGAAAGTTTTTCGGCGTTTTTCCATTTCTTTCGCAAAGTTTGAGGAGAGTACTCTGGAGTCTTGTCCTAAAATAAAAAAATAACGGTTTAATAACCTTATCTTTGTTACAGACACGATATTTGTTTGGTTGTAATACTTACTGCTATTGATGTTGGTTTTAAAAATTAGAGGATATGCTATTACAACGGACTTTTGACCACTAGTCGACGGCAGTAGAGCAACAGCAGGCTCAATCTGGAATCATGAGATTTGTATGTTGTTAAAATTTGCCACACAACATTTCTCGTTCAAACTTCTTCATCATCATCATTTCAGCTGAAATACGTCCACTGCTGGATATAGGCCTCCCCTAAGCACCGCCAAATCAAACTGCTTGATAATGAATTAATGTACCAAGATTATTACGAAGGTAATTTATCTTAATATTGTAGAATACATAATTATACATACAAAACACGTGTATGCACATAATTATACCAAATTCTATATTGGTTCGGGGGAAAATAGTATTATTTTCCCAATACAAAACAAATCAATACAGTATTCCATTACAATTTCTATGTACTTGTGCATAGAAATTATTATAATATGCCGTACTTACCAGATTGCTTAAATTATTTTCAATATCCATATTTGGTTCTTCATGTAAACTGATGGAGGAAGATGGTGGACTACAGGCCTTTGTTTCCTAAAAAAAAAGTTAGGTAATTATCTTTAAAGAACACAACATAGGTGTAGGAAGATGTTGTTTACAGAAAAAGGTAAATATTTTAAGTTCTTGATCAATATTAAAACTTGAATCGCATTCAGAATTTAAGAGAAGCCTGTCTCAGTCATTGCTCATAAAATATACAAAATAATAGTTTGCAACAGGTAATACAGTATTAAAAGTATTACTAATACTTTTAAAAATACTAAACCTAATTACATTACGTAAATCTAAGTTGCGGAAGAGTGGAGTGTCCCATTACAGGCATTAGTTGCTTAAAAGGACACTTCTATCACTAGCCATGTAGTACATACAAAAAAAAAAAACTATTTGTATAAATAAAAATCTTATAAAACCTGGATCGAAACTTAATATGTCATTAACTGAATAATTACCAGAATAGGTACAGCATCAGGTAATAGCAGTGTAAGTTTCTTCTTTTTGATTAACATTTTTTTCTCAAAATGTCTGCTACATATTTTAGATGACGGTTTTGGTGTCCAATGTGTTCGCCCTGTAGCTACAATCCAATTCTGGCGTAAATTATCATGTTCGGGAAAACTGCAACAAGTCATTAAATGTCATACACACTGCATGATACATATTTCCCATAATAGTGGGTAATAATGTAAAGAAAAGTTGGCAAAACCAAAGTTCTTAGGTTATACTTGGTTAGGTTTGTACTTTTTTATCGATTAGTTTTCGTCTAAGGTACACTATACACTATGTATGAACACATTAATATATTATTGAACGCCTATTAACTGATAAAGGGTGTTATACTTACGAATGATAAGATAAATCCGGCATTTTCGTTCCACTATCACTTTTACACCCTAAAACGCTACACCGCACCATGTTTTTTTTTTTTAAATTGTTGAAATATTAAGTAAATTGTTCACAAACAATATATAACTTACATTACTTAGCATAAAGCACTTGAAAACTGTTTTTTATATGAAGACGATAGCTAGCTGCACGTTAACTGTCAAACTTTGTTCAGCAAACTAGTGTGCTGACCTTGAAAAACGAGACACGGGCCGTGAAACAAAACATCTCATCGTTCTGTTTCATTTCTTTACACGACATCGGCGTAAGTTGCTCTTTTTCTTGTGTGAATGCGATAAAAGATATCAATTTGTCTATAGCATTCTCTGTCTACGCGTGTAATGAATTCATATTATGTCATTTTTTTTTACAAATTGGCGGCAATTTAAAAAGTGTCTGTCGTGCGTCAAAATGGATTTGACTGGAGAAATTTTTCGCTCAATGATTTATTACGAGTTTCGTTGCGATCTTACTCAACAACAATCTTACGATAGACTCCGATTAGTATCATGACGAAGCCCCATCCCGTGCCACTGTTTTCAACTAGTTAAACGAGTTTAAACATGGTCGAAGTAAACTCACTGATGATTCGCGAGAAGGACGTCCTTCTACGGCGACTACTAAAGATAACGTGAGTGCTGTAATAATCGCTGCTGACTGCATATCGAATGCGTCACCCACGGTCGTCAGTGATGAGATGTATATCCCGCGGAAGTGTGGAGGTCGAGGCTTTTTAAATGCCTCCCTCCACAATCGCGAGATATGCAGCCTCAGGGAATATTTCCTTGAAGCCGACGTGGGGATGCATCGAGATGTGGTCGCAGTGGACAAGGGCTTCACCCCGCTCTCCTTAGATAAAGAGAACTGGCGCAAGCCTGTAGTGCTTGACACTAACGATCGCCTGGAGATATGGCAGAGTAAGGAGCTTCACGGACGATTTTTTTGGGCCCTACATGAACCCGATGTAGATTTTCTAGCGTCCGTAGCCTGGCTGCGTTTTGGTGACCTCTTTGGGGAAACCGAAGGTTTTGTCTGTGCAATTATGGACGAAGTTATCATGACGAACATTTACCGGAGATTTATTGTGAAGGACGGCACGGTTGACATCTGTCGGACATGCCACCGTCCGGGAGAATCAATCCGACACATCATCTCCGGGTGTTCTCGTCTAGCTAACGAAGAGTACTTGCATAGACATAACCTTGTAGCCAGGATTATCCATCAGCAACTTGCTCTGACATACGGTCTTGTGGAATCGGAAGTGCCGTACTACAGGTATGTGCCCGACCCAGTTCTTGAAAATGGCAATATCACATTGTACTGGGATCAATATATCATCACTGACAGGACTATTGTTGCCAATAAGCCTGATATAGTGGTGATGGATCGAATAGAGCGGCGCGCAATGATTATTGCCGTAACGGTTCCGCATGACGGGAACCTCGTGAAAGCTGAAAAAGATAAACAAATCAAGTATCTTGACTTGGCTCGCGGGGTTGTCGACATGTGGGATGTGGACTCAGCGATCATTGTGCCGATAGTCGTATCAGCCAATGGCTTAATTGCCAAGAGCCTCGACCAACACCTAAGGAGGCTCTCGTTGGGCAGCTGGACTAAGGGCTGTATCCAGAAAGCGGTACTTCTAGACACGGCTCGCATTTTTAGGAGGTTCCTCTCTCTGGAGCCCTGACCGCCGCTGGTAGCTTGGACCCTTGGACCCTGTTCCCGATACCGGTGGGCTACTATTTTTTATATTTTTAAATGTTTTTTTTTATAATCTTTATATTCTAATATTTAAAAATATAATTTATATGTATTTATTGCAATAAAGGAAATAATAATAATCATTTTATTATCAGGCAACTGAGGCTCATAGACAAAATACAAAAATAATCTTATACAACAATAAACTAATATATATTAAAAACCTTATTAAACTGTGCGGCTAATGATAGAAGCTGATAGAAGGGTGACATATCAACAGATTCGGGCAGCTTTAGGTGTTGGTATGTGTCAAGTACACGAAGTCTTACATGAACATTTAGGCGTTAGAAAGCTTTGTACTAAATGGATACCTCATAATTTGACGGAGGATCAAAAACGGCGTCGTTTGGAAGTGTGCCGCTCAATGCTTGAAAAGTATGACGGCGGTACTCGAATGCTGTATAAGTAATCGTCACTGGTGAAGAAAGCTGGATATATTGATATGAACTAGAAACCAAAAGACAATCTGCGCAATAGATGTTTCCATTCGAAGATTTGCCGACAAAAGTAAAGAAGGGCAGAAATCAAGGGAAAAAGATGATTGCCTCATTCTTTGGACGGACGAGTCATTTCGCAACAATTGTCCTAGAAGATAAAAGGACTGTCACTGCAGATGTACATGTGAAACAGTGACTGACATACAAGTCACTGTTTACCAGTTGTCTTGGAAAATGTAAGACAGCACCGTCCAAGAAGCAGGATCCTCCTCCGCCACGACAACGCTCCAGCTCACTCCGCCAGACTCACTATCGAATATTTGTCTGTCGAAGGTTAGTGAGTCATCCTCCTTACAGTCCCGACCTTGTGACTTTTATTTATTTCCGAAATAAAAGATAAACTTAGAGGAATTCGTTTTATGAGCCCGGAAGGTGCCGTGGTTGCGTTTGAAAAAGGCGTGGAAGAGACCCCTAAAGAAAAGTGGGCTTACTGCTTCAGTCAATGGTTCCATCGCATGCGACGGTGCTTAGAAAGGAACGGAGACTACTTCGAAAAGCAATAAAAACATTAACAGGCTTCTGCATCATTCCGTTTTTTATTTTATAAAAACTTTCAGTGTGACCCACGTATGTATCGATTGTAGATTTCGCATCTCCTATGGGTGCCTGTTCCAGCCGGGGTTGTGGGATGTTCGAAAGATTTACCGTGGCTCCGGCACAGGCAACAGAAGGAACACGGGTGGGTTTTAGTCAGCAAAAGTCTGACACGCCCTCCCGCTCCGCCCAGAGCGGGAGAAGTCATTTGATGATTTCCCATCCAAAAAAAAAAAAAAATGGGTGCTTGTTATGTACTTAAATAGGATTTATTGACTCGAAGCAAATTGTCTTTCATCGTTAAACAAGCTTGCGCAAGTACATTGATAGTGATATATGTAGCATTTCCTATCATTATGGATGTCTGTTATGTACATAGGATTTTAAACTTCTTTAGGCGCGTTGAGCCTTTTTGATAGGGGAAAATCTTATGGGTTCGCGACATGCGACGTGCTAATGTGACGTGTTGCGCCAGACTGGTGACGCACGCGCACTGTGTATAGGTTAATGTTTTCACTTCTGTGGGCAGTCCCCATGCCTGCCTACTTTTGTTGTTGTGAAGCTTGTCCTTTGAGCTCTAGATATACCTATACTAATATAATAAAGCCGAAGAGTTTGTTCTGGAAGATGATCGGCTGTGTTGGAGTGTAACTCCCAACAGCGGAAATGTTATGTTGAATGAGTACACATCCGGTATAAAGGTTTTATTGCTACTGAAAATAACATGTTAAAAAGTAATAATGTACAGTTAATGTTGGATTAAACAAACTGCAACGTTTCACAGAAAGTAGGACGAGTTAGTTAGGGTCAATGTACATGGTAGCTCGTACAGGCTATACAACATCACGCTAACACCCTTAGGAGCCGAGCAAAAAGAAAAAATCAGAAAGAACGCTAAGCGAAAACGAGGTGATAGCGCGGGCGGGCGATGTGACGCGACGCGGTCTGTCGGGGGACGACGGTTTTCATAAAAATGTGGCTGTTCCACGCGAACGAAGTCGCAGGCAGAAGTTAGATTCAGATTCAGATAACTTTGTTTACTCAAACATGTCTGTACATACAATTATAAAGAAACAAATACACGCGAGGTGTTACAAGTGCCTGGAGTTGTGCTAACATGTTTACCATATTGTTACAAGTGCCTGGAGTTGTGCTAACATGTTTACCATATTGTTACAAGTGCCTGGAGTTGTGCTAACATGTTTACCATATTGTTACGAGTGCCTGGAGTTGTGCTAACATGTTTACCATATTGTCATGGTGTGCCAACATTTATACAAGTTTAGAATTTAAAGAATAATATTAACATTCATTAGCACTGACAATGCTGACATAAATAAATAAATAGAATCAAATTGATTGATTACATAAATAATTCATATAGAAATAGATAGGAGTTATATACAAAATAATCAATTATTTAATAATTTAAAATTATAAACATAATTATAATGTCAAGGTAGGTCCAAACTAATCAATCAACAATCATTATCAAATTATGCTTACATTATAGATTACATTAATTTATAAAAGAGCATGTCAATTTAAAATGGTTCCACACAAACAACATCCCGGCATCAACCGTCGGGCAGTAGCCCACCAGACAAACATCCGCCTGCTCGGAGGATCCTCCCTTTTCTATGGAGGATGAGTGAACTTTACACCCTATTCCTCATACCTCTATAAGTCTTTTGTGACGTTTCCATTATATTACTTTTAGGTTATTTAAACCAATTTTCGAGTTAATCAAACCTCGTAGTAAAATCCTCCCCTGTAAAATTGACTACCCTTTTCACCCCGTTAGGGTTAGGCTTTTTAAAATCCTGCTATACCTACGTTATTCCTTATTTAAATATAATTAGTTTACAAAAACAAAACATGAGAAACTATTTAGATAAGTATTCGTGCCAAGTTTCAAATGTATTATCTTCTCAAGGAAAAGATTTTTCATAGAAAATGTATCTCCCCTTTTCACACCCAAAGAGCTTAATTTTTGAAAAATCTTTTGTGATGTTTCCATTATTTGACTTATAGGTTATTTTTACCAATTTTCGAGTTGAACCAGCCACGCAGTAAAATCCTCCGCTATAAAATTTACTACCCCTTTTCACCCCGTTAGGGGTCGATTTCCGAAAAATATTGATACACGTTATTCTTTATTTTCGGGTTCAAGAATAAATACTGAGTTTCGAGTTAATCGGACCTCGCGTAATTTTTTTTTTCATACAAACTTTAACACCCTCAATCCCCCTTTACGGGGTAGTTTACAAAAAACTAAAATGTCCAACTTTATGGTTTACTTAGATGGGTATTCATGCCAAGTTTCAAGTCTATTAACTCAAGGAATAAGATTTTTCATACAAACAAAATCTCCCCTTTTCACGGACGACTGACGGACCTTTGACTGACCGGCGACCGCTGCCGACCGCCTGAATTGTTTTCGATTGTGTACACATGATATTGACTCCTATTTCTTTCGAACAAGGTGCAAAATGCAAGTGCATTGTTTAGGGCTCTTACGATTCAATGATTCGGGTGTTTCCGGGAATACGACAATTAGCGAAGATCTGCATGCACATTATTAATTTGGGAACACTGTACCTAATCGTTAAGTAAAAAACAGTACATTTTTTGCGAGTTTTTAAAAACAAGAAAAAACGTTAAAGTTTAATAAAAAGTTTGTCTCCCTCTTGCTAAAATGACAGCTTGCATTCATCTGAGCATGCTGTTAAGGATATTCGTAATGGTTTCTTGTGGAATGTGTTCCCACTCCGCGGTAACTACATTCTTAGCTCCCTGATGTTTTGCGGAGCGCAGCACTGATGGTACTCGTCGCTTCAGATCAACCCAGATGTGCCCTATTGGACTGGGGTCGAGACTTCGAGCCGGCCAATGTAAACGACGAATCCCGACCTCTTGCATTGCGCTTCCACTTTGCCAGAACGGAGGGTGCGAGCGTTGTCATCCATCAGCATCGAATTGTTACCAAGGGCAGTTAGTGAGGAATAAATACCTCCAATATGTAGCTGTGTGCATTCAATGTAACATTTTCTATGGAAACTAGCTCCCTACGGTCCAACGAGTTTGTAATGAAAAGTTATTTGACAACTTCGTTTTAAAAGTTTAGGAAATTGTTGGTTGGATTGGTTTAGTATTACCATTTTATATATTTTCCTAAATAGTAGGTACAGCATAATTGTCGTGTTGTTATCATTTTTAGTTTGTTATTATATTTAGATGGAGTAAATAAATAAATAACAGATTTGTATTGTTGCATATCTAAGTTTATTCTGTGTTCTTCCTTAGATAAGACTATTGCAGTAAAGTAGAAAAAAAATCTAATTTTATGGCAATTCTGACCTAAAACTCTAGCATTGAAAGTCTTAAATAAATAGGCTTGGTTGTTGACATTAACAACCGTTGACAGTTTACAACTCTTGAACCAAAGAGTATAATAATGAAAAATATAATCTGTGCCCGACCCAGTTCTTGGAAATGACCATGTCACGTTGTACTGGGATATCGGTCTATCATTACTGACAGGACTATTGTCGCCAATAGGTCTGATATAGTGGTGATAGATCGATTAGCGCGCCGTGCAATGATTATCGATGTTACCATTCCACATGACGAGAGCCTCGTGAAAGCTGAGAAAGAGAAACAAATAAAATATCTCGACTTAGCACACGAGCTTGTTGACATGTGGAATGTGACCTCGGCTGTCATTGTGCCGATTGTCGTAACGGCCAATGGCCTGATGGCCGAAAGCCTCGACCAACATCTCTCGAGGCTGTCGTTAGGCGGCTGGATCAAGAGCCTGATTCAGAAGGCAGTACTCCTTGATACGGCTCGTATTGTGAGGAGGTTCCTGTCTCTGCAGCCCTAACCACCGGTAGCTTAGACCCTGCTCCCGATTCCGGTGGACCTCTATTTTTTAATTTTTTAATGTTTTTTTGTATATATTTTTATTAGAAATATTTAAAAATGTAATTAGATAAGAAAGACAGTAAATAAACGAATATAATCTATCATCGATATCTTGGGATCGATCTATCATCACTCACAGGACTATTGTTGCCAATAAGCCAGACAGTGGTGATGGATCGAATAGAGCGTCGCGCAACGATTTATTGATATAGCGGTTCCGCATAACGAGAACCTCGTGAAAGCTGAAAAAGATAAGCAGATTAAGTATCTTGACCTGGCTCGCGATGTTGTCGACATGTGGGATGTGGATACAGCAGTCATTGTGCCGATAGTCGTGACGGCAAATGGCATAATAGCTAAGAGTCTCGACCAACATCTGAGGAGGCTCTCGTTAGGCAGCTGGATCAAGGGCTTGATCCAGACAGCGCTAGTTCTCGATACGGCACGTATTGTTAAGAGGTTCCTCTCTCAGGAGCCCTGACCACCGGTAGCTTGGACCCTATTCCCGATACCGGTGGGCTACTATTTTTATATTTTTAAATGTTTTCTTTTTAATGACATGTGTTTATAAAATATTTAAAAATGTAAATCATATATTTGTAAATGAAATAAAAGAATATAATCTCTTAGTGTCGTTTGTTAGTGTCAAGCACCACAGGCGCAAGCCTGTAATGCTTAACACTAACGATCGCATGGAGGTATGGCAGAGTAAGGAGCTTCACGGACGCTTTTTCCGGGCCCTACATGAACCCGATGTAGATTTGCTAGCGTTCGTAGCCTGGCTGCGTTTTGGTGACCCCTTTGGGGAAACCGAAGGTTTTGTCTGTGCAATTATGGACGAAGTTATCATGACGAACAATAACCGGAGATTTATTGTGAAGGACGTCACGATTGACATCAGTCGGGCATGCCACCGTCCGGGAGAATCAATCCGACACATCATCTCCGGGTGTTCTCGTCTAGATAACGAAGAGTACTTGCATAGACATAACCTTGTAGCCAGGATTATCCATCAGCAACTTGCTCTGAAATACGGTCTTGTGGAATCGGAAGTGCCGTACTACAGGTATGTGCCCGACCCAGTTCTTGAAAATGGAAATATCGCATTGTACTGGGATCAATATATCATCACTGACAGGACTATTGTTGCCAATAAGCCTGATATAGTGGTGATGGATCGAATAGAGCGGCGCGAAATGATTATTGACGTAACGGTTCCGCATGACGGGAACCTCGTGAAAGCCGAAAAAGATAAACAAATCAAGTATCTTGACTTGGCTCGCGGGGTTGTCGACATGTGGGATGTGGACTCAGCGATCATTGTGCCGATAGTCGTATCAGCCAATGGCTTAATTGCCAAGAGCCTCGACCAATACCTAAGGAGGCTGTTATTGAGCAGCTGGATTAAGGGCTTGATTCAGAAAGCGGTAGATCTGGACACGACTCGCATTGTTAGGAGGTTCCTCTCTCTGGAGCCCTGACCGGTAGCTTGGACCCTGTTGCCAACACCGGTGGGCTACAATTTTTTAATATTTTCATACGTTTCATATTCTATTATTTAAATAGGTATATAATTTATATGTATTTACTGAAATAAAGAAAATATAATCTTGACCAGAAACTTGCGCTCTGTCCTATGTTGTTCAAAAGTTCAACGCTGACTATCAATTAATATCCGACTTTTCTATAAGTCTTGCCCAAACTAGCTCACAAAATGACGCTGAGTTAAATAAGATATGTTTCACGTAAAGACGTAGTAATTAGTTTAACATAAAACAATGCACGGGAAGCTGCCATTGTTCTTTGAATTTGGAACGATCTTTTTATACTCTGCGACACTACACTAACATGTCAGTAATATTCTATATTCAAATGAATAAAATCTTTTTGCTTTCTTGTAAGTTAATGAGTGTATGATTACCATGGTATGCTAATTACCATTTAACTCGTACGTGGAAAAGATGCGTTTCAATAAAATAAAAAAACTTAACTTCTTCAAGTTTATTAAAAACTTATGATCCATTTAACATTATAACAAAGGACAACGTAATCTAGGACCGCACATTTAAGTATACCGACATACTGGACTTGAGGAGAATTTATTTCACAGTAGCCGCAGCACAGTGCGGGTCGGTGCGTTCACTCGTGTGTCGGTGCGACAGCGGGCGGCAGCAGGTGCGGGTCGTCGGTGAAGTCGTGGTGCGGCACGCGGAACTTGCAGTCGCGCGCCGGTGACGCGCGCACCGGCACGGCAGCGCGGCACCACGCTCCCGCCGCCCCCCCGGCACAGCACACGTGCACGCACGCCCATCCCTCCACCGGCCCGGCCTGCCATCTGCGAGCGCACACAAGCTAGTATAGAACTTGGAGCCGCGCGTCCATAACGCGCGCACCGCACGGCAGCGCGGCACCACGCTCCCACCGCCCCCCGGCACAGTACACGTGCACGCACAAAAGCTAGTATAGAACTTGGAGCCGCGCGCCGGTAACGCGCGCACCGCACGGCAGCGCGGCACCACGCTCCCGCCGCCCCCCGGCACAGCACACGTGCACGCACAAAAGCTAGTATAGAACTTGGAGCCGCGCGCCGGTAACGCGCGCACCGCACGGCAGCGCGGCACCACGCTCCCGCCGCCCCCCGGCACAGCACACGTGCACGCACAAAAGCTAGTATAGAACTTGGAGCCGCGCGCCGGTAACGCGCGCACCGCACGGCAGCGCGGCACCACGCTCCCGCCGCCCCCCGGCACAGCACACGTGCACGCACAAAAGCTAGTATAGAACTTGGAGCCGCGCGCCGGTAACGCGCGCACCGCACGGCAGCGCGGCACCACGCTCCCGCCGCCCCCCGGCACAGCACACGTGCACGCACACAAGCTAGTATAGAACTTGGAGCCGCGCGCCGGTAACGCGCGCACCGCACGGCAGCGCGGCACCACGCTCCCGCCGCCCCCCGGCACAGCACACGTGCACGCACACAAGCTAGTATAGAACTTGGAGCCGCGCGCCGGTAACGCGCGCACCGCACGGCAGCGCGGCACCACGCTCCCGCCGCCCCCCGGCACAGCACACGTGCACGCACACAAGCTAGTATAGAACTTGGAGCCGCGCGCCGGTAACGCGCGCACCGCACGGCAGCGCGGCACCACGCTCCCGCCGCCCCCCGGCACAGCACACGTGCACGCACACAAGCTAGTATATAACGCTTGTATATAACGATAACGTTCCGGGGTTCCATCGTCTATCTTCGACAGAACCCAAAGGCGAGTAAAATGTGAGTGCTCTAAAAAGGTAGCAAAAGAACTAGTCAAGCTATCATGATTTAGGTAAGAAACAACACGATTTCTATTGTTCAATTCGTAGTCATCTTTCATTCACCAAATTTTGGTTCTGCTGAAGATAGGTAAATTATGAAAACTTTGAACACTGTCAAACTATACCCGCACGTATAGCATAGACATTTGTCGACGGAGGAATAGACAAAATGACACATCGTCATGCTTAGACAATCTTACGAGGACATATTCTTGTAAACCTGTATTTATTAGGCAAAAGCTGCTTACCCTCCCGTCTCTATACTGTCTGTTAGGCTAAACGAGGGACTTATTGAAGGAGGGTATTCAGTATTCGATTCTCGTCCCAAATATGTAAAAAAACTATACCCTTAACTTATGACGTAATTGTCCAATAAAATACATTACTCATGAACACTGAGCGCGCAAGAAGTGAACTTGTAAACAGTACAGTAATCATGCGGCACAACACGTGGCCGATCCTAGAATTCGGGGTCAACGACCACGAACCACGTGAGAATTTTTGTCGCTGGTTTTTGTCTAGCGCAAGGGTGCATACACGTTGCGAGACTTTTTGCGAAATTTTTGTCTGTTATTTATCAGTTTTTTTTTTTTGTTTATATTTTTATTAGTATCACAGAAATGCATAGGTACATAAATGGTCAAGGTAGAGCCGTGGTCGCACGTAATGTATACCTACTATGATGATGTGGGTGCCAGGGACACCTGCATTAGACAAGGTAGAGCCGTGGTCGCACGTAATGTATAACTACTATGATGATGTGGGTGCCAGGGACACCTGCATTAGACAAGGTAGAGCCGTGGTCGCACGTAATGTTTACCTACTATGATGATGTGGGTGCCAGGGACACCTACATTAGACAAGGTAGAGCCGTGGTCGCACGTAATGTTTACCTACTATGATGATGTGGGTGTCAGGGACACCTGCATTAGACAAGGTAGAGCCGTGGTCGCACGTAATGTATTACTACTATGATGATGTGGGTGTCAGGGACACCTGCATTAGACAAGGTAGAGCCGTGGTCGCACGTACTGTATAACTACTATGATGATGTGGGTGCCAGGGACACCTGCATTAGACAAGGTAGAGCCGTGGTCGCACGTACTGTATAACTACTATGATGATGTGGGTGCCAGGGACACCTGCATTAGACAAGGTAGAGCCGTGGTCGCACGTAATGTATAGCTACTATGATGATGTGGGTGCCAGGGACACCTGCATTAGACAAGGTAGAGCCGTGGTCGCACGTACTGTATAGCTACTATGATGATGTGGGTGCCAGGGACACCTACATTAGACAAGGTAGAGCCGTGGTCGCACGTAATGTTTACCTATTATGATGATGTGGGTGCCAGGGACACCTGCATTAGACAAGGTAGAGCCGTGGTCGCACGTAATGTATAACTACTATGATGATGTGGGTGCCAGGGACACCTGCATTAGACAAGGTAGAGCCGTGGTCGCACGTAATGTTTACCTACTATGATGATGTGGGTGCCAGGGACACCTGCATTAGACAAGGTAGAGCCGTGGTCGCACGTAATGTTTACCTACTATGATGATGTGGGTGCCAGGGACACCTACATTAGACAAGGTAGAGCCGTGGTCGCACGTAATGTTTACCTACTATGATGATGTGGGTGCCAGGGACACCTGCATTAGACAAGGTAGAGCCGTGGTCGCACGTAATGTATACCTACTATGATGATGTGGGTGCCAGGGACACCTGCATTAGACAAGGTAGAGCCGTGGTCGCACGTAATGTATAACTACTATGATGATGTGGGTGCCAGGGACACCTGCATTAGACAAGGTAGAGCCGTGGTCGCACGTAATGTTTACCTACTATGATGATGTGGGTGCCAGGGACACCTACATTAGACAAGGTAGAGCCGTGGTCGCACGTAATGTTTACCTACTATGATGATGTGGGTGCCAGGGACACCTGCATTAGACAAGGTAGAGCCGTGGTCGCACGTACTGTATAGCTACTATGATGATGTGGGTGCCAGGGACACCTGCATTAGACAAGGTAGAGCCGTGGTCGCACGTACTGTATAACTACTATGATGATGTGGGTGCCAGGGACACCTGCATTAGACAAGGTAGAGCCGTGGTCGCACGTAATGTTTACCTACTATGATGATGTGGGTGCCAGGGACACCTACATTAGACAAGGTAGAGCCGTGGTCGCACGTAATGTTTACCTACTATGATGATGTGGGTGCCAGGGACACCTGCATTAGACAAGGTAGAGCCGTGGTCGCACGTACTGTATAGCTACTATGATGATGTGGGTGCCAGGGACACCTGCATTAGAAAAGGTAGAGCCGTGGTCGCACGTACTGTATAGCTACTATGATGATGTGGGTGCCAGGGACACCTGCATTAGACAAGGTAGAGCCGTGGTCGCACGTACTGTATAGCTACTATGATGATGTGGGTGCCAGGGACACCTGCATTAGACAAGGTAGAGCCGTGGTCGCACGTACTGTATATCTACTATGATGATGTGGGTGCCAGGGACACCTGCATTAGACAAGGTAGAGCCGTGGTCGCACGTACTGTATAGCTACTATGATGATGTGGGTGCCAGGGACACCTGCATTAGACAAGGTAGAGCCGTGGTCGCACGTACTGTATAGCTACTATGATGATGTGGGTGCCAGGGACACCTGCATTAGACAAGGTAGAGCCGTGGTCGCACGTACTGTATAGCTACTATGATGATGTGGGTGCCAGGGACACCTGCATTAGACAAGGTAGAGCCGTGGTCGCACGTAATGTTTACCTACTATGATGATGTGGGTGCCAGGGACACCTGCATTAGACAAGGTAGAGCCGTGGTCGCACGTAATGTTTACCTACTATGATGATGTGGGTGCCAGGGACACCTGCATTAGACAAGGTAGAGCCGTGGTCGCACGTAATGTTTACCTACTATGATGATGTGGGTGCCAGGGACACCTGCATTAGACAAGGTAGAGCCGTGGTCGCACGTAATGTTTACCTACTATGATGATGTGGGTGCCAGGGACACCTGCATTAGACAGACGTGGTACGTATAGTATACAGTGGGTGCGAACACGGCTCTACCTTGACCATTTATGTACAGATGCATATTCTGGATGTCTATGTGAATTATTTTCTTCTCTCGTCCTTTTTAGACCCATTTTTTTACGTAGTCGGGTTAAAGTTTTTTTAACTTTATTTTTTATTAATATAAATCATTATTCTAAATGTAAATTGCATTTAATTTTATTGATTGCATTGTAATCTAAATTTAAATTATGAAATTATTATTATGTTATTGCTAATTACTAAAAGTGTACTACATGCTATAAGTATAACCAAGATGTAAAATCTAAACATTAGTTCGGCGGGAATGCCGAATGTAGTGAAACCATATATCTTAAGAACTTATGCTAGCTACCCATATTCCTGCAAATAAATTCATTCATTCATTATACGTTAGAAATCTTTCTACAATCTGGTAGTAGGGTCCACGGGTATACATAACTATGAGAAGAGATGTCTATAACTAGGTGTTCACAACGTAGAACAATATTGTGTTCCCCGCTGAAATGTACTTCCGGGACTGGTGTAGTCGCGCCGGCCAGCAAACCACACCCTCACGGCACGAGGCACTCCAGGCACACGTTTTACACTTTCAAGTCCTCACGCATGAATACTATCAACAATACTGTAAAACAAGATCTTACACGGCGGTGTACTGCAGGTACACGTTGGCACTGCCTCCAGGAGCTATCCGTAAAAATGGCGGCCAGATCTTAAACTCTTTGCCACCGATCCATGTTGTTGCTATATCCAGAGTCTCAGTGCCTGCGATACGATCAAATAAATAAATGAGTTGTTATTTCTGCCTCGCTGGTCTACTCACTAGACTTGCTTTGTCTAGTTCATATTAACGTAAAACTTACGAACTCTGTTCTAAGTAATTGTCAGAGTCAAGTCAGAATTTGTCAATGTCGCATTCTTAATTCTCTCTGATGTGTAGAAAATCGCTAACTGTCATTCTGTGAAAATGAAAGTCTGACTTATTTATTGATAGAAATTAGTAATGAACGTACGGAAGGTCAGTAAAGTACACATTCCCACCGACCCCAAATTAGTAATGAACGTACGGAAGGTCAGTAAAGTACACATTCCCACCGACCCCAAATTAGTAATGAACGTACGGAAGGTCAGTAAAGTACACATTCCCACCGACCCCAAATTAGTAATGAACGTACGGAAGGTCAGTAAAGTACACATTCCCACCGACCCCAAATTAGTAATGAACGTACGGAAGGTCAGTAAAGTACACATTCCCACCGACCCCAAATTAGTAATGAACGTACGGAAGGTCAGTAAAGTACACATTCCCACCGACCCTAAATTAGTAATGAACGTACGGAAGGTCAGTAAAGTACACATTCCCACCGACCCTAAATTAGTAATGAACGTACGGAAGGTCAGTAAAGTACACATTCCCACCGACCCCAAATTAGTAATGAACGTACGGAAGGTCAGTGAAGTACACATTCCCACCGACCCCAAATTAGTAATGAACGTACGGAAGGTCAGTGAAGTACACATTCCCACCGACCCCAAATTAGTAATGAACGTACGGAAGGTCAGTAAAGTACACATTCCCACCGACCCTGAAGACAACACTTACGACACCGTAACTACACTTTACCGTGTTGGTTTTGTACTTATCTGTAGGTAATAATAATAAACAATAAAAGTGAGCAATGTAACTATGTTCTTTCTAATAAATAAAGAATCCCTCTAACCTCTAACATCGCCGGTGTTATGGCAGCGGTAAAGGACTGTGACTTACAGCTGGAGTGCGACACGCTGAAGTAGCACTTGCGCGTGTCGCCGTCTGTGACGACGCGGAAGTTGAGCTGCGGCGGCGACACGCGCAGCGTCGGGAACTCCAGCTCCAGCAGCAGCGGCACCGTCTGAGCGACACACGGGTGCACTGATACAGGGTGGTCAACTTGGAGGTATACAACTTTGATTTAGGTTTTTTTAATTACAAACAAAAATTTACAGATACATACATATACAGATATAGATACAGATACATACAGATACAGATATAGATACAGATACATACACAGATCTTTCCCATAATTGTATTATTCAGGCTACGCAATGTCATTATGTAAGGAAAATAATATCTGCCAAATCTCCAATCTTTTGCTGCTTAAAAATAAGATCAATTTTCATGGTGTTTCTCATAATTTTTCCGCATTATTTATTAGGTATCCCACTAACAGAGTCACAAATATCCAGCTTTTAGTGTTCAGCACTGACCACGATTAGAATTGTTTACCAAGAGTTTAGATAATCCAACAGAAAAAGTCAGGACCTGTCGCGAAATCTTCTGTGATCAAGACGGTTTACTTGTAATGATTTATCGAGAAAAATAGTTATGTAGTTCTAAAAAATACGCTTTTATCGCGCACTAATAAAATATTAGGTGCTTACCTATGAAATTGCCGATTTTTGATACTCGCTAGTGTGAAGATAATAATATATGTCTCTCATCCTATTTAGAATTCCAAATTATAATTAATTTTATAACAATAGCATGACATTTTTTTTTCAAAATCAGTTGTTCATTTTATTTTCCGCCGTTCGATTTTTCTTTATAATAATAATAATAATAATGGGCTTATAGGACTTGGGAGCGACCGGACCAAGGTGTGACTAATACGCGCCTGCCAGAAAGATGATACCATGCAGTGGCGTGCCTAAGGGTGAAAATTAGGGCAAGCCAACGATAAAAAAAAAAAAAAAAAAACTGATTTTCTTACGTTGTTCATACTAAAACCATTATTAAAATGTCGGTTACATAACCTTTACAATACGAAGAGTACTACGTATATTTCAAGCATCAGATGGCGCTTATGTTAATTGGTACATAATTAACATAAGCGCCATCTATATTATTGGATACGCATGGCTACATTGCTTACCCGCACCTTTTCACCTTAATTCACAATTCGCTTGTCACATGCAAAATTTTTCTATCAAATGCCACTAGATGGCCTCCAAATTATCGATTTGTTGTTCTATTTCCGTATGCATTGAAAATGTTCCCCTAAAACATTTATACTTAATTTCAAAACACCTATGAAGAACCTCTTCGAACCGAAAATTAATGTGTTTTGTCTCGATAAGAATTTAGTTTTTCAGTGGTATACAAAAACTACAAATGCCATAAAAACACCATTCATGTCATTTCATGTGCAACATATTCATGCCTTGTAAACAATCGAATGAGTAGGTAGGACTAGGACCTATTTTAATCTGTTCTTCGAGTAACAAAAATACTTGTTTTTATTTCGGAGAAATACATTCAGTGATTAGAGGTTGGTTACGGTGAAGTAAAGAGTTACTTATTATCAGAAAACCTAATGTATTTACATACCTTTTCGACGACAGTTTCCGAATTCACATTTTGATAAAAATACTAAATATATAATCACAAAATCACAGCACCGCACTAACTATCACATCATTTTAAATAATATAACTAATTCATAACCTCAGTACCTGAGCCATAGCCCAATATTTTTTTTGTCTCCATATCCTGCAATAGTCCTACACCAACCGGGAGTTGTCCTTGGGTGCACTTGCATAGTACGCACAAGGATAATCGTCGGTTGGTGCCTCATTTCCATTGAAAGCGTCTAACGGGCCTCTGCGAGTTGGCTTCGGCCCCATGCCTTTCAAAGGTCCGGGACCCTAGGGTCCCGAGAAATATCAAAAAAAAAAAAATATAATAATAATAATAATATATTTATTCAAGTTATAAAGAAGAACAGAAAATACAATTATGCTTAAATCTATGTCAAGTTCACTAATGTTATTTGCCTGAACTAGGACATCCTGTGTTTCAGGCGAGAGGAGGTAAAAATATTGAGATATAATCACTGTAATTTTACAAAATAAAATAGTCATCTAATAGGTACGTAAGTAATGTGTAAAATCTTACTTTCTAAAATCTTATCATACTAACTTATCGAACTAATTAAAAATAAATAGTACGCTAAACACTCTTTATTTCAATACTACTAACAACTTCTCTGTATCTTCATAGGACAAACTTTGAAGAGCTACCTTGAGAGTTTTTTTGCAATTTGCATAATTTAGGGCATAGATGTTTGCTTTTGCATTTAGTCTGTTATACAGTAATGGTCCAAGGAAAACATGAAATTTGGCTGTGAAAGCATGTCTTGTACTATTTGTGGGGCGAACAATATCTTTCCGTCTCTTTTTAGTAAATTCAGTGCTGTAGCGAAGGGCTGCGTGTTGTTTTAGTACAATGCTCATTATGAATAATTGTCGAACTGTTAGTACTTCGCAAGACTTATAGAGCAGGTTAGTGGGAAAGAGGAACGGGCGGCAAGTAGACACCTTGAGAATCGCTCTTTGTGCTCTTTCGATGGGTAGTAATAAAGTTTTACATGCTCCACCCCATGAGGTAATGCAGTACGTCAAAATTGACTGACATAGAGCAAAGTAAACTTGCCTAATTATTATTGGGTCTGCAATATATCGTAGCTTTTTGAATACGTATATCAGCTTACGAATTCTACTATTTAGAGCATCCATATGTTGTTTGAACGTTAGGGTTTCATCAATTATAACACCCAAGTATTTAATTTTATTCGACTTATTAATATAGGGATACATAAACGGGCAATCTGCAGGTACTGTACAGCAATGAGCATACAACGTTAAAGGAATACTAGAAGTTGGTTTGCGCATCGAAAACGTTATATAATTTGTCTTGTCTGCATTTAGAGTTAGTGAGTTAAGCTGAAGCCATTTATTTACAACACTAAAGCCGTCTTGCGCGAGCTTGTAGACATCATGTTCCGATTCAGCCGAAAAAAGAAGGGCAGTGTCATCAGCATAAGATATTATTGTGCCATGCTTTAGCTTTAGATTACAAAGGTCATTTATGTATATCAGAAACAAAGTGGGCCCTAAAATACTTCCTTGGGGAACACCAAATGACGTATTTTTTTGGTCTGCGCTGAGAACACTGCCAATCTTCACGCACTGAGTACGGCCTTCTAAGTAACTTTTGAAGAGTTTCAGCTGAATGCCTCTTATGCCCACTGTCTCAAGCTTGCGCAACAGAATAGGAATGGAAACTGTGTCAAAAGCCTTGGCGAGGTCCAGGAAAATTCCTATTGTATGGTTACCCTTGTCAAGTTCTTGCGCCAGATAGTCAGTCAGATGATGAACGGCATCGGCAGTTGAAAGTTTAGGTCTAAATCCAAATTGTCGTTCCGACAAAATTGATTTGTCCTCCAGATATTTGAACAACCTTTTGTTTATTATTTTTTCCAATATTTTAGACATAGAAGGCAGTAGAGAAATAGGTCTGTAATTTGTTACTTGCTCTCTACTGCCTGATTTATATATAGGGACAACAACTGCTTTTTTGAGGCACTCCGGAAAAATACCCAAAGATAAACACATGCGAAAAATATAAGCCAGGGGTGGTACTAAAATTTTCCTGAACTGTTTAATAATTTTATTTGATATGTTATCCCAACCAACTGCACAGTCTTCTTTCAAAGTCATGATTATACTTTCTATCTCAGTCTCGTCAGTATCTAGCAGAGCAAACGATGTTAAAGTGGAATTCCCTGTAATAGGAGTGCCCGTTAGATAAAGTGATTGACTCCGATTTTTTTCTGCCAGACACTTTCCAACGTTAACAAAGAAATTATTTGCTATGTTAGCAGATGTCAGCTGTGTCGAGTGCGCTTGTAATAAACCTGAAGATGACTCATTTTGTTTCGCCGAATATGTTATATTCTTAATACATTTCCAGATCTTTTTACTACTTGTTCCAGCTTTTTCTAATGCAGATTTATCGTAGTTGCTTTTAACTCTTTTGAGTAGATCATTACAAAAATTACGATATCTTTTGTATGACAGTTGAAGCATAGCATTATCTGGATGAGATTTAGCTTTCATGTGCAGTTTATCTCTATGCTTCATACAGCGGATAAGACCTGTCGTGATCCAGGGTTTTATGTTGCAATTTTTGCTGCTTAACTGCGATATAACCGTATTTTTGTGAATTGCATGTCGCACATTTTCTATTACATACAACATACAAAACTGCGGGTCAGCGGAATTATAGACTGGATCAAAATTGATGACACGCAAATCTTCCTCAAGTTTATTTATATTCAATTTAGAAATTGTGCGAGTGTTTTGCTTAGGTATGTTACAATCTAGAGTTAGTAGGGCAGCATCGTGATCAGTTATTGTCGAGTTAACAACAAGTGCAAGTGAGGGGTAATTTGATTTTAGCATGACATGATCCAAACAGGAGCCACTATGATGTGTAGGAAAGCTGTGTGCGGGGAGTAGGCCATGATATGCGCATAGGTTGAGGTAGTCCTGAGCAGATGTATCAGTACTACCTGGAAGAATATTGATATTAATATCTCCAATTACAATCGAGTTTTTGATGGATGACAGGTTCTGCAAGACAATACATGATAGATGTATGTAAGAGCATTGCAGAGTTTGGAAAGTTCTGCCGCTGGCTAGGGCCTAGGTTTCTAAGCCTCAAAAAAAAATAATGTTTAAGTGTTAGCATGTATACACCGGGGAATTGTACAGTTAGCCCTCCCTCGTTAAGTTCGCTGTGACTACTGGATGCTCACTTTAAGATGTGTACCTCAACTGGTTTCATCAAAACTAGTATGTCTGCAATATTACCTGATTTGCTGTATAACATATTTATGTTGAAGCTGTGCTTTGATTTGAATATACCATCATTCAGCGATTCAGTAAAATTGCTAATATTTTTAAAGGAGGGAGGTCGATATAATGCTAATATTGCAAAGTTTGATCCAATCTTCACTACCAAACTGTTGCAGTCGTGCATATTAGGTTCCTCAACAGAGACCTCCAAATGATTCCTTACATAAACTATCACCCCATCATTTTGATTGTAATTCCTATTACTTTTGTACATATTATATCCCGGTATTAGTGGTATGTTATATTGCTTAGCAAGCCAGCATTCGGTTAAAACAATAACGTCACAATTTATGTTTAACCGTTGTTGAAAGGTGCAAAAGCTATCAAAATTCTTAAAAATACTGCGAATATTTTGTGTTAGTACAGTCAATGGAGTTTTGTAGTCGGACAGATACTGTTTGCAATTTTCAGCTTCACAAACTTTTGACTCGGATACAGAGAAATTATCTAACTCATTAATTATACTGTTAATCATAACTGTGGTTCTAAAATATGAATATAGAAAGAAAAAACTTAAATGGACTAAATAAATTACTTATTAACGGCGCTCTTAGGCGCCTGCATAATCAATAGAATTAATGTACCTTTTTTCAGCCATTATTTTCGCCGGGCAGTCAGCAGCGCCTGTGTTGTGCTTGTCTGGCTTTTTGTAATGAGAGCAAGTAGCGCATTTTGGCTCATCTCCCTTTTTTGGACATTCTTTGATTGAGTGACCTTGATCGCCACAGTGGCCAAAGGTATAGGACGTCTGCCGACAAAACTTGGCAGCGTGACCATACTGCTGACACTTATAGCATCGTGTGACCAATGTGAAATCTCTCACAGGGCATGATGACCAATTCACAAATACTCTCTCTTTTGATATCAGCGCTTTGCGTATGACTGCAGGTACTTCAACTATGTAGTTGCAGTACTCAGCGTCTTTTTTGCCTGACTTATGGCTTAACTTAATTGAGGTCAAAAACGTCTTAAGGCTGCAGTCCTGTAGTTTCTCGGCAAGATTTTGGTTGTACAAACACGCAAAAACCTCATTTTCTGCCATGGATGTCGGCACTCCTATTATAACAACCCTAGGCTTCCTTTTATACGGCTCGTCGACTGTTAGGCCTGACTTTGTTAGCTGCTCCGATTGCCTCAGCTTCTCGATGTCGTCTTTCGTCTCGGTGCTGATAATAACACCGCCATTTTTGGTCTTGCGCAGGCTTCTAACATGAAGCTTCATTTGTTCGGGGCAGATAATTTTTTGGACGAGATATTTTGTCTCATCACTGGTCCTCAATTTATCTTGCGGATAAATGGCTACAGAACTTACGTTTGACGGCTGGATATAGTTGTTGGCACCTTTCTTCACCATGTCAGAAAAGGAAGTTCCCAGTGCAGGTTTAGTTGACTCTCCGACTTTTAACTTGAGCTCCTTTAGTTGCTGCGAAAGGTCGAGTTGGCTTTCGAGTGCTTTCATAGCATTGTGGGCTTGAAAGGCTTTAGCTTTGATGGACTGGTACTGTACAGCCATCTGCGATGTTCCATGTCCAACTTTCCGGCATAAGGCATTGATGCGCATTTTCTGGTCCGAGTTCAGCTTGCCATCCGCTGCGATAGTACATACCTCCTGAAGGCTCTGTTCAATGGTCGTCATCCAGTTCTTGATTTCTGATGTCGCTATTGCTTCGAAATCATCGTGCCTTTGGCTCGGCGCTTGAGGGGCAGGAGCGGGTGCGGCTGCGCGCGCGGGTGTAGGCGGCGGGGAGCGAGCACACCTACTTTTCGGGCTGAAGGGACTATCCTCCATTGTGTAACAGGTTATTTACTTGTTAACCACTGATCATCTTCATAAATCCACCTTACATAAACCAAAAGTATGACTCAGTTTGCTTTACTACCGGCTATTTATAAAAACTAGGTCGCGATTTCGCAAGTGATTATTTGTTTATATTAATATTATCGACACGTCCGTTCACTACAATCGCCATCGGTTCGATGATCGGTTCTATAGCAATTTGTAGGCGAAAACTGCGAGACAAAGACAGGTATAAAAAGCCCGATGCCAAGCCGAGACGAGTGTGAGCGAGAAGGCGCATTTGAACGCGTAGTTCGGCACCAGAGTTATGACTACCTATGAATGATCGAGTTCCAATGAGTGCTAGTGCGCGCGGCAAATTACGTGGAATTAGAAATTTTATTATTAAGACATGAATGTTTGAGTTCGAATTCATTGACTTGGTGTTTTTTGGAATATTTTTTTTATTGATAGGCTTACGTTTGTTGTTGTAATTTATGATTTTATTAGGGCAAGCCCGGCTTTTTGGCTTCTATGAAGGTACCGCCACTGATACCATGTGCTCTTTCTGGCGCAGTATCTGGTCGGTGCCTGTCAGCCACACCGAAGGTGACTGGGCTCGGGCAGTCGAGCGGGCCTGTGATCCAATACCAGAAATGGGGGCTATTACCATCTGCCCCCAAGTTGTAGCTCGTGCAGTCCATCCGTTAACTAACTGGAAGTCTCCAGGGCCGGACGGGCTGCACAACTTCTGGATCAAATGGTTTGCAAGATCGCACGCTCGCTTGGCAGCTCAGTACCAGGCTGCTTTGGAGTCTGGTTCGCTACCTCAGTTCCTAACAACAGGAATTACCCACCTGCTCAATCAGGTGACACCGCGGAACCCAGAAATTATAGGCCGATCACGTGTTTACCGACGGTCTATAAAGTTCTTACATCTATTTTGAGAGCTAAAATCAACAAACATATAGACAGAAACTTCATCATGTCTGCCTCTCAAAATGGATGTAGGAATGGGTCTCGCGGTACTAAGGAGCTACTCCTCATTGATATGGCCATTAGCCAACAGGTTCGTCGTTCCCGAAAGGATCTGTCGACATGTTGGATAGAATATAAGAAGGCCTATGACTCGGTGCCACATACATGGCTCATGAGGGTGCTAGAGTTGTATAAAGTAGATGCAACTCTGCGCACCTTCCTGATGTCGTGTATGCCGGCAATGGAGGACGGTCCTTCGCTATCCAGGATGTCGAAATATCCAAAGGAATAGCGAGCCGATTAGGATCGAGCGAGGCATATTTCAGGGTGATAGTTTGAGTCCGCTTTGGTTCTGCTTAGCCTTGAATCTCCTAAGCACACTGCTGGAGGATTCAGGTCTAGGCTATCGGCTGAGGAGAGGTGGTCAGGTTATATCTCACCTCCTTTATATGGATGACCTAAACCTCTTTGCCCCCAACAATTTGCAACTGATGGAGCTACTGAAAGTAACTGAAACTTTCAGTAGCGCCATCAGGATGGAATTTGATGTGGACAAATGTGCGGTCATGCACGTAAAGCGAGGGGAAATTATGGAACCCGAGGGAACCCAACTCTCGGATTCCATAAACCTTAGAGCCCTCTCCGCAACCGAAACATATAAGTATTTGGGTATGTCGGAAGCGTTGGGCATTAATGCTGCTGACATGAAGCAATCGTTGAAGGAGCGCTTCTTTGGCCGCCTGAAGAAACTATTTAATAGTCTTCTATCAGGCGGAAACAAGGTGCGCGCCTTCAACGGTTGGGTCATGCCGGTTTTGATGTACTCTTTCGGCATACTCAAATGGACTCAGACCGAACTAGACGCCCTGGATAGGAGGGTCCGTACGCTGCTGACTGCATATCGAAAGCATCACCCGCGATCATCGGTAATGAGACTGTATATCCCGCGAAAGTGTGGAGGTCGAGGCTTTTTAAATGTCAAGACCCTCCACAATCGCGAGATATGCAGCTCAGGGAATATTTCCTTGAAGCCGACGTGGGGATGCATCGAGATGTGGTCACAGTGGACAAGGGCCTCACCCCGCTCTCCTTGGCTAAAGAGAACTGGCGCAAGCCTGTAGTGCTTGACACTAACGATCGCCTGGAGGTATGGCAGAGTAAGGAGCTTCACGGACGATTTTTCCGGGCCCTACATGAACCCGATGTAGATTTCCCAGCGTCCGTAGCCTGGCTGCGTTTTGGTGACCTCTTTGGGGAAACCAAAGGTTTTGTCTGTGCAATTATGGACGAAGTTATCATGACGAACAATTACCGGAGATTTATTGTGAAGGACGGCACGGTTGAGATCTGTCGGGCATGCCACCGTCCGGGAGAATCAATCCGACACATCATCTCCGGGTGTTCTCGTCTAGCTAACGAAGAGTACTTGCATAGACACAACCTTGTAGCCAGGATTATCCATCAGCAACTTATTCTGAAATACAGTCTCGTGGAATCGGAAGTGCCGTACTACAGGTATGTGCCCGACCCAGTTCTCGAAAATGGACATATCACATTGTACTGGGATCGATCCATCATAACTGACAGAACTATTGTTGCAAATAAGCCTGATATAGTGGTGGTGGATCGAATAGAGCGGCGCGCAATGATTATTGACGTAACGGTTCCGCATGACGGGAACCTCGTGAAAGCTGAAAAAGATAAACAAATCAAGTATCTTGACTTGGCTCGCGGGGTTGTCGACATGTGGGATGTGGACTCAGCGATCATTGTGCCGATAGTCGTATCAGCCAATGGCTTAATTGCCAAGAGCCTCGACCAACACCTAAGGAGGCTCTCGTTGGGCAGCTGGATTACGGGCTTGATTCAGATAGCGGTACTTCTGGACACGGCTCGCATTGTTAGGAGGTTCCTCTCTCTAGAGCCCTGACCGCCGGTAGCTTGGACCCTGTTCCCGATACCGGTGGGCTACTATTTTTTATATTTTTAAATGTTTTTTTTTATAATCTTTATATTCTAATATTTAAAAATATAATTTATGTGTATTTATTTTAATAAAGGAAATAATAATAATAATTGACCTTCCACAACCGCGAGGTGTGCAGCCTCAGGGAATATTTTTTAACAGCCGACGTGGGTATGCACCATGATGTGGTCGCAGTGGACAACGGGCTCACCCCGCTCTCCAGGGCTAAAGAGAACTGGCGCATACCTGTAGTACTTACTACAGATGACCGCAAGGCGGTATGGCAAAAACAAAACCTCACGGGCGCTTCTACCGGGCTCTTCATGAGCGCGGTGTAGATTTCTTAGCGTCCGTATCCTGGCTACGTTTTGGTGACCTTTTTGGTGAAACTGAAGGTTTCGTCTGTGCAATTATGGACGAAGTTGTCTTGACGAATAACTACCGGAGACATATTATGAAGGACGGGACGGTTGACGTGTGTCGGGCATGCCACCGTCCGGGTGAGTCTATAGAGGCATGAGGAACAGGGTGTAAAGTTCACTCATCCTCCATAGAAAAGGGAGGATCCTCCGACCAGACGGGTATTGTGTCTGGTGGGCTACTGCCCGACGGTTGATGTCGGGATGTTGTATATATGCTAGTCGCGTGGTAAACTCTGATTGCGCGATGCAGGATTTTGCGTGACGTCAGTGTGACGCGTTCCATTGTGGTGATGTAGATATGTCGCCATATCACTCCCCTCCAGAGACCGGAGGTCGATAGTGGGCAAAGTCGTGTATCTTGCGATGCTTGCCAGGGCCAGTTGAGGTTCCAGTGAGTCGGAACCGGGTGCCGCATAGTTCGCGGTGAGTCGGATCTGTCTGCGGAGATGCCCCCAGTGAGTCGGGGTGGCGCTGCGTTATGCTCCAGTGCGTCGGATGTGGTACAGCGCCGGGTTGAGGCTGACTGCTGGCGTCGACCAGGAGAGGTTTGAAGGGCTCTGCTTGTTTGACCGGCCGAGAGTGCAGTGTGCTGTGCCAAGGTTGTTGATGAGGCTGAGGGTGATGACCAGGTATGCGCGGTCGCTGCATGCTGGTGGTCAGAATACCCGTTGAAGCCGTGGGTGCTGGCTGGCTGTGTGACTCGCCGCTCGAAAGCTCGAGGAAGTGATGCTGATGACGTCACGCTATAGTAGTTGCACGAAAGCTGCGCTGACGTTCATATTCGGGGTCACCAGTATAGAGGCATGAGGAACAGGGTGTAAAGTTCACTCATCCTCCATAAAAAAGGGAGGATCCTCCGACCAGACGGGTGTAGTGTCTGGTGGGCTACTGCCCGACGGTTGATGTCGGGATGTTGTATATATGCTAGTCGCGTGGTAAACTCTGATTGCGCGATGCAGGATTTTGCGTGCCGTCAGTGTGACGCGTTCCATTGTGGCGATGTAGATATGCCGCCACAAGTCTATCAGACATATTATCTCTGGTTGTTCTCGTCTGGCTAACGGTGAGTACTTTTTTTTTTTTTTTTTTTTCCTCTTTATTTATTATTAGGGACTTTTATACAGGTGTACATGCCAGTCCCATCGGACCTTATAATTATGTAAAACGTAACAACACAAACTTAATTAAAGTATGAGCAGCTCTAGAATTAGGTGAGGACAAAATATGATGGAACATGCTAACATCGTACATATTTATCTCAAGCTCTCTAAGTAGATCCTCTCTTGCAGACTGAAATCTGACACATTCCGTCAATAAATGTATCACATCCTCCAGTGTGCCACACACATCACAATTAGGTGAATCAATCTTTTTCATTAAAAATCCAAAATTATTGAGCGGCATGTGTCCAGATCTCAGTCTGTGAGCTGTAACAATAATTTTCCTGCTAAGCCTAGTATAACAAAACCACGGTACATGAGGAGGCTCTGAAACTAGAGATCTATACCAAATTCCTTTTTCTTTTGATCTTTGATTAAAATATTCATTCCAAACTTCATGACATTGAATTTTGTACCTAGGCAATATTTCTATATAATTAGTTCCAATGTTTTTTTCCCTGCCCCCAACAATACCCAACTTTGCTAAACGGTCAGCCTCCTCATTACCCTTTATACCTATATGTGAGGGAACCCACTGCAACTTTAGATCTATATCTCTTTTAGTTAGGTTTTGTATTCTAGAAAGAATTTCATAAGCTATCGGTGCACCTCTGTAGCCAGAGGCGCATCGAGCTATATGTTGTAGTGCACTTTTGCTATCTACACAAATTAATATCTTTCTATTATGTTCAATGGATATAATATAAGTAAGCGCTTCTGAAATAGCAAAAAGCTCCAAAGACATAATTGACACATAATTATTTATTTTAAAGCAAGTATTATCATTATCCGAATTCATAGGATCATAGTAAGCAGCGCCATTACCAGTAGCGCTCTTAGACCCATCAGTGTAAATTTTATAATAATCTTGATATTTATCCGATAGTTCTCTCAAAGTTTCTGCTTTAATTAAATTCACATCATACGTCTTCTTAGGTTTTTTAATTGAGTCCAAATTAATCTTAATTATATTTTGAATGTTAAGCCTAGTTACCCATACCTCTAATGAGAACATATCTAAAATCGGAGATGACCTTATACTTTCCCCCTAACTTCCTCAAAGACACTAACAAGTAGTGGGGGCTTTTTATTTGCCCAATATCTGGTATGTCTAAGAGCGCTTAACTCTGATAGCTGCTTTATTACTACAGGGTGGGCCAAAAATTTTTGTAAATAGTAACAATTAATTTCTCAAAAACCGTTAAAAGGAGGGGTACGCGGGTAGCGGGGAATTGTGCGTCGTTTCATGCAGTTTTAGTCACGATGCAGCGCTTCACGGGATAACAGCGTGCTTTTTGTGTAAACCAATGTTACCTAAATAACGATTCCTACGTTACGTACGACGCCTATTCAGAATTGAAAACGGATTACGCCGTGTGAGTGTCCAAGTGTTCATTTAATCAAAGCTTGGGGTCAAGAAGTTCGAGCAAACGGCAAAGTATGCTGCCATATCAGCAAAGGGCATAATCGGCCCGTATTTCTTTGAAAATAATCAAGGAAATAACGTAACTGTGAACTCAGTGGAATACGTGAAGATGTTGCGAGAGTTTTTGACACTACAGGTACACGAATTTGAAGGATACAACTGCAGGACTACAAGATGAGGATGCAACAAGATGGACCAACGTGCTATACGTCAAATGTTAAAGAAATAATTCCTAACAAATTGATTTCTCGCAGAGGTGATATCCCATGGCCTCCGAGAAGCCCGGACCTTACACCATGCGATTTTTTCTTATGGGAATACCTAAAAAGTCGAGTGTACCTTAATAAACCGACGACCATATCCCAATTAAAAGGAAACATCAACGAGGAGATATCCGCGATCCCTCGCAGCATGTGTCAGCGAATTTTCCAAAGTTTGCGTAGTCGATTCCAGGAGTGCAAATGACGAGACGGGACACATCTCGACGATGTCATTTTTAAAAAATAAATTTCTATATGCGTTTATTAAGTTAAATAAATGTTCAACAAAATAACATTTGTAGTTTTATTATTCCTATTAATGTTTCAAATGTGCAAAAATTTATGGCCCATCCTATACGTTATCGGATATAGAATATGACTTTAAGCAGTATTTAAATGCTAACCATCTTCTCCTAACGTGCAGTGGAGGAACACAGAGCTCGCACTCCATAACGTGTATCGGTGTGCTTCTTATAAAACTCCCCACTACTCTTAAAGCCTGATTTTGGATTTTTTCTAATTTGTAAATATTTGTTTTAGCACTATGGTCATATAAGAAGCACCCGTAGTCCAGCCTACTTCTAATTAAAGCTATATATAGCCTACGAAGATGAATCTGGTAGACACCCCAAGAGGGATTCGTAAGAATTTTAAGTAAATTGAGAAGCCTCTGAATTTTTTCGACTATTTCGTTGATTTGTTTACCCCAGCGTAGTGTCCTATCCAGCCAAATACCCAAATATTTATAATTACATATACTGTCAAGTTCACTATTATTTATAAGAAGCTGTACTTGCTGTTGCCTAAATCCCCTACTAAAAACACAATACTTCGATTTATTTACAGATAGTTCTAATCCTAATTCATCCAATAAAACTGTAAAAGTATTTAAAGCAATTTGGATTTTGTTCCGACCCTCTGTGATATCCTTACAAGTAAAATACAATACGAAGTCATCTGCGTACTGGCTCGAATACACTTCAACAATATCTCGACAAAATTTATAAGTGGCTATATTAAAAAGTAACGGAGAGATGGGATCACCTTGGGCTAAGCCATTTCGTGCATATCTAACCATATCGATTGCGGATTCATCAGCAACTTTAAGGTGCCGTTCACTAAGAAAGTTCCATAAATATCGGCAAATATTTTTACCAACACCCAAGCCATCAAGAACTCGCAATAACTTGTCTATTAATATATTATTATATGCAATTTTTATATCAAGAAAACAAGCTATAGTAGTGAAATTCTTTGAGAAGCCTATCTGAATTTGAGTAACTAAACGTGTAAGACAATCATAGCTGGATTGTCCTCTCCTAAAACCGACTGTATTTGGAGACAAAATTCGATTTTTCTCCACATACCATTCGAGTCTCTTAGTAATCATAGCATGAAATATTTTGCATGTACACGACATCAACGAAATTGGTCTTGGTTTGCTGTTAGTATTTGAGCCAGCATCCGACTTTGGTATGGGGATAACTCTAATATCACGCCACTGCGATGGAAAATTGCCAGAATCCAGTATAATATTATAGATTTTAAGTAAGTACAATTTACCAAGAGGTGGTAGATGTAAAATCATGGAATACGTAATCTTGTCTTCCCCTGGAGCAGTATCCTTTTTCTTTAAACAATTATTTAGCTCCTGCAACGTGAACTCAGATTCGAGTAATACATGTCTAGATGTAAAGATAGGTCTTTGTGAAACGACATAGTCTGGTGCAAGGTCACACAACATTTCTCTCTGTAACTCCTGAGAACACTGAATATAAGATTTTCTGTAACCCTTTACCCACCGCAATCGACGCCACATGTCTGAAGCTGAGACTTTGTAGTCAATATTTTCACACAGTTTCCTATAATCATTTGATCTCGCTTTTTGAATAGCCTGTTTAGCCTTCAAAGTTTTTCTTTCAAGTGATGCAAGATTCCTTGGAGTTGGATTGCGTCTGAATGTTTTAAGTGCCAGTCGACGCTCAGCAACTAATTTAGATAAATCTGGACCCCAATACCCCTTGGGCTTGAATTTATTATCTGGCAAATTACAAAATTTAATAAGAGGAATATTTTCATCGGCTGCTCTATTTATTTGACTAGTGAAATAATCATACAAAACCTGTACATCACCACCACCACCGTCCGCACCAGAAAGGGAAAAACAATCGAGAAGACAATTTCTGTAACCAGTCCAGTTGGCCAATTTGTAGTTACGTTTTTTATGGAAGTAAACATTCTCGCAGTAATTTACTTTAAATTTAATAAATAAATGATCACTACCTAGGTTTTCATTCATAACATTCCACTCAAAATTAATAGCGATATCCACAGATGCAAATGTAACATCGGGCGAAGAAGATTGCAAGACGTTATTAACTAATTTAATCCTAGTGGGCTGCCCATTATTCAGAGATGTAAAGCCAAAATCTAATGCAGACTCAAAAATTTGTTTACCTCTATTATCGTTTTTATACGACCAATTCGTGTGATGAGCGTTAAGATCTCCCGCTATTAAACAATTATTTGGAAACAAAGAAAAAATTCTATCCCAATCGGATTGTGTGGTATGAACGGAACTAGGACAATAAATTAAAATTATATATTTAACATAGCCACAATTATCAAGTTTAATACACAATAGCTCAATGCCCAGATTACTTGAATGTACCTGTAATTGCTGTATATTTAATGAATTATGAGCTACAATAGCAATCCCACCATACGAATCCTCTCTATCTCTCCTATAAATATTGTATGGATAAATATTTACATAAACCTCCTCACGCAGCCAAGTTTCACTAATTAATGCTACATGTATTTTTTCTTGCAACAGTAAACATTTAAATTCCTCTAGCTTGGGTTTCAAGCTCTGTGCATTCCACTGCATTATATTTAAATTGATATTTTTACGTGAACAAGCCATCTTTAAACAAAGAAATAAATCTATTATAGACATCTCCTTCCGTAAGTAACCTCCAAACTACCTTAACACATTGTTCAAATATAAAGTTACATATTAATTTAACTTTGACATCGAAGCTACAATCGGACATACACACTTCTTTTAATTTATGAAATAATGTTTTAAAGTCTACATTACGCTTTGTGGGCTCTTTCTTGCTTTCCATTCTTTCTTGTTGTAGATGTATTTCCTCTTCATTATCAAATGTAAAATTACAACTCTGATCTGACTTTTTTTTCTTTTTCTTTTGTTTTCTTACAGGTTTACCCAGAATGAGTGAATCTACCGATTCTTCTGTACTTTGTTCACCTTTGTCTTCGCTATTATTATTTTGTTTACTTCTTTCCGGAATTTGTTTCTCTGGCCGAGTTTTTGTGACTAACGTGTCTCTATACGACGGCTCATCATTATTTAAAGTATTTACTTTGTTATGCGTTATTTCCTCTATAGTCTGATGTTCAACTGGTGTTTTTCTTCCCTCTAAATATGTGGACAGGGCTTTTCGGTACGTAGTATTCTGCACATACATTATTTCTCGTATTTTCTTCTCTTTAATAAATACGGGACATGATTTTTCTAATGCCATATGTGGCATCTTGCAATTTATACATTTGTAATTGGTAGTGTCACAATTGCTATGATTTTCCCCACATTTCGGGCAACGTATTATTTTTGTAGGACATAACTTTATCAAATGCCCAAAACGCCAGCAACCGGAGCATTGCGTAACTGGAAACATATATGGTTCCACTTTAAACCGACATCCATACATAGACACATATGGGGGTAAAGTGGAACTTTTAAAACAAAGTCGTACTGTCTCGCTGTCCACCCATTCTTTAGATACATTAAGGCGTTTTAATCTTCTCACACTGACAACTTTATATTCACTTTCTAGGCTCAGCTGTATTTCTTCTATATCTATGTTTAAATCTATTTGTTTAACAATACCATAGGATAAATTGACTTCATCTATAAATTGGCACCTGTACCCCATATCTTGAAACTTTTGACACTTAACCAGTTTTTCAGCGTACTCTCTATCTTCAAATTCTAAAATTATCTTGTATGCATTCTTATACTGTATTTTGTTAACGTTTATGATGTTTTCTGACTTTAATAATTTAGCTAAACCAAATTGTTTTGGCAATACTGTATCTTTTCCCGTAATGCTCACTACATTACCCTGCGATTGTACACTTCTTGCACCGCTCATACTAGTATCAGATTTCCTAGATAATCTTCTTGCTAGCTTCTTGTTTCCTCTTCTAACGGTTGTAAATCCATCTTCGTCTTCTATAATCTCCTCACTATCCTCTCTAACTCTTTTCTCTGGGGCCCTCTGAGTTCCAATCGGAGTACTACAGCTCCCCTCCATTATGCATGGATTAACTTGTTGCTCACTTTCTTTTAATATTTCCTCCTCTATAATATCACTCCCACTCGATTCACAAACGAAATCCGTCACTTTATCCATTATCAGTAAACATTTGGATAATACGATGATACGTGGGTAGATGAAAAAAAAAAGTTAAGACCAGAAATAATAACTATTTATGACACGTGCGCTCGCCTCGGCTCTTCGCACGGCACTGAACGGTGAGTACTTGCACAGACATAACTAAGTGGCCAGGATTATTCACCAGCAACTTGCTTTGAAATACACACTTGTGGATTCTGAGGTACCGTATTACAAGTATGTGCCCGACCCAGTTCTTGAAAATGACCATGTCACGTTGTACTGGGATCGGTCTATCATTACTGACAGGACTATTGTCGCCAATAAGCCTGATATAGTGGTGATAGATCGATTAGCGCGCCGCGCAATGATAATCGATGTTACCATTCCACATGACGAGAACCTCGTGAAAGCTGAGAAAGAGAAACAAATAAAATATCTCGACTTAGCACACGAGCTTGTTGACATGTGGAATGTGACCTCGGCTGTCATTGTGCCGATTGTCGTAACGGCCAATGGCCTGATAGCCGAAAGCCTCGACCAACATCTCTCGAGGCTGTCATTAGGCGGTTGGATCAAGAGCCTGATTCAGAAGACATTAATCCTCGATACGGCTCGTATTGTGAGGAGGTTCCTGTCTCTGCAGCCCTAACCACCGGTAGCTTGGACCCTGCTCCTGATACCGGTGAAACTCTATTTTTTATATTTTCAAATGTTTTTTTTTTTATATCTTTTTATTTTAAGAAATATTTAAAAATGTAAATAAATAAGAATGAAAATTCAATAAACGACATAATTGAGGGTTGGAAGAAAAATATAGTTCATGGCCGACATTCTTATGACCTAGCTAGAACAATCCTATGTGAACAAAGTAGCTTCAAAGAAGTTTCTTAACCCTTAATCGGGCACCGTGAATCGGTTTGAAAGAGGGGTTGGAAAAGTGTTGTGTACTGATTATAATATATTCAGAAATTGATTAAAATATTTTTTTTGCCCAATTAGAACAATTCTAATTTAGATAAACTAAAATTCACAAATAGAGCAAATCTCTCTATTTTTCATAAATAGGCTAGTATTATCCAGGTAAAATAAATAACAGTATGTTTAATTCGTTCGGAAATACTCCATGACCGATAGTCTATGACAAGATGTGGGATTATTGCAGTCGCGGCCTGGTTAAAAAATTAAAATGTATGTGGGAGCCATACTCCCACGGTTTTATTAAGGGTTAAAGTAGGAAATTTATTCCCAAAAACTGAAGGATTTATAATTGCGATACAGGACCAGATTATTAACACTAAAAATAGAAAATTAATATAGAAAATGTATTATCAAAGATCCTTCATTAACAAATGATAAATGTCGCAAGTGTCACAGTCAACCAGAAACAATTCAGTACATAACAGGAGCTTGCACAACTCTCACGCACACACACACACACTACACACACAGGCACAAGCAGGTGGCAAATGTAATTCATCATAAATTAGCAGTCAAATATACACTCACATAAGACACAAACACTCCTTACTACAATTACATACCACAAACTATCTTAGAAAATCACACACATGAATTTTACTACGACCGCGCCATTCTCACCGACAGGACAGTTCACTACAATAGACTGGATACGAGTATAACCCTACAGGATAAAATAAATAAAGTTACTTACCTAATAGATATTGCCGTTCCCAACACACAACACTCAGAAGACAATATCTGAAAAAATAGTAAATACGCAGAACTCATAGATGAAGTAACTAGAATATGGCGCCAACAAAAGGTTTATGTCGTCCCTATAGTTCTCTCCACAACAGGAGTCATACCGAATCACCTTATCCGTAGCCATAAATTACTAAACCTAAAAGAAACCCTCTATATCACCCTACAAGAAGCGGCAATTTTGAATACATCTCGAATTGTCAGAAAGTTCGTGCAAAAAGATGAAAACGAAATAGGTCCTCATCATAACACATCCACAACTTAACACACCCCACGCTGCATTTACTTGGCTTCGGTCCGTAAATGTTGCACAAACCAGCCAAAGAGCTGAGAAGAAACAACACTATG
The DNA here is from genome assembly GCA_947568875.1 of Fissipunctia ypsillon. NCBI lineage: Eukaryota > Metazoa > Arthropoda > Insecta > Lepidoptera > Noctuidae > Fissipunctia > Fissipunctia ypsillon. The sequence continues at coordinate 24,219,882 of OX387657.1, read as the reverse complement.
TGGCGGCATATCTACATCGCCACATGCGAACGCGTCACTGACGTCATACAAAATCTTGCATCGCGCAATCAGAGTTTACTGCGCGACGAGCATATATACAACATCCTGACATCAACCGTCGGGCAGTAGCCCACCAGACACGACACCCGTCTGGTCGGAGGATCCTCCCTTTTCTACAGAGGATGAGTGGACTTTACATCCTCATGCCTCTATAACTACATAAAAATAATAATATATTTATTTAATAACCCACCAAGTCCCATTATACAAACACGGACATCAAATTCATTCAACACGATAAATCATTAAAATAACATACATTAGTATTCATTACATCAAAATATCTTTGATATCGCTGTTTCTGTAACCATAGGAAAATCGAAATTGCGCGCTATTTTCAAATACTAGTTCCGTCGTGGCACCAACGCAGCTCAGACAGCACGTCGTGCGGGTGTTTGTAGTGTAGCGGCTGAATACAGCGCTTTAGAGGAGAGGCGTCGTGCGGGTGTTTGTAGTGTAGCGGCTGAATACAGCGCTTTAGAGGAGAGGCGTCGTGCGGGTGTTTGTAGTGTAGCGGCTGAATACTGCGCTTTAGAGGAGAGGCGTCGTGCGGGTGTTTGTAGTGTAGCGGCTGAATACAGCGCTTTAGAGGAGAGGCGTCGTGCGGGTGTTTGTAGTGTAGCGGCTGAATACAGCGCTTTAGAGGAGAGGCGTCGTGCGGGTGTTTGTAGTGTAGCGGCTGAATACTGCGCTTTAGAGGAGAGGCGTCGTGCGGGTGTTTGTAGTGTAGCGGCTGAATACAGCGCTTTAGAGGAGAGGCGTCGTGCGGGTGTTTGTAGTGTAGCGGCTGAATACAGCGCTTTAGAGGAGAGGCGTCGTGCAGGTGTTTGTAGTGTAGCGGCTGAATACTGCGCTTTAGAGGAGAGGCGTCGTGCGGGTGTTTGTAGTGTAGCGGCTGAATACAGCGCTTTAGAGGAGAGGCGTCGTGCGGGTGTTTGTAGTGTAGCGGCTGAATACTGCGCTTTAGAGGAGAGGCGTCGTGCGGGTGTTTGTAGTGTAGCGGCTGAATACAGCGCTTTAGAGGAGAGGCGTCGTGCGGGTGTTTGTAGTGTAGCGGCTGAATACTGCGCTTTAGAGGAGAGGCGTCGTGCGGGTGTTTGTAGTGTAGCGGCTGAATACAGCGCTTTAGAGGAGAGGCGTCGTGCGGGTGTTTGTAGTGTAGCGGCTGAATACTGCGCTTTAGAGGAGAGGCGTCGTGCGGGTGTTTGTAGTGTAGCAGCTGAATACAGCGCTTTAGAGGAGAGGCGTCGTGCGGGTGTTTGTAGTGTAGCAGCTGAATACAGCGCTTTAGAGGAGAGGCGTCGTGCGTTCAAATCTCGCATCAGATATCTACATTTAGTGAGTTATTAGAAATTTTCCAGCTAGGGTCGCAGGATGTTCGAAAGAGTTACCGTGGCCCCGGCACAGGCAACTGAAGGAACACGGGTGCGTTTTAGTCAGTAAAAGTCTGACACGCCTTCCCGCTCCACCCAGACCGGGAGAAGTCATTTGATGATTTCCCATCCAAAAAAAAAAGACAGCACGCAGTATTAACGACGTGTATGGACAAGGTACCGCAAGTGAGCGCAAGGTGCGTTTTTGGTTTGATCGCTTCCGTTCTGGAAATTTTCATCTCAACAATAAGCCTTTTGGCCGACGGCAAAAAAAGTCGATAACGATGAATTGAAATCTATAGTGGAAGGAGATTCATCTCAAACCATGTCGGAACTTGCAACAGCCTTTAACGTAAGTGATAAATCGATACTGATTAATTTACGTCAAACTGGAAAGACAAAAAAGGTCGGAAAGTGGGCGCCGTACGAACTCCCTGAACAACAACAAGATCGCGTCGAAGCTTTTTTTTTTTATTTATCATTTATACAAAAGCACACAGGATTACATATTTAATAGCACCAAAAACCACTAAGGTTTAAACTTGTGCTATCATGAGTCTATCTCAATATCAAACTATACGTGAAGCATTTTATATGTATGCGTTATTGCCGATACAATATTTAACATCTTTAGGTCTTTAAACAGTAACAATCATTCCTACATAACACTTAAGTAATATTGCTTAAGTTTACATTTGATATTTTTATGTGTAATACATTTGCTTATTTCTGAGGGTAGACTATTAATAAGTCTCGCTATAATATAATATAATATAATATAATATAATATAATATAATATAATATAATATAATATAATATAATATAATATAATATAATATAATATAATATAATATAATATAATATAATATAATATAATATAATATAATATAATATAACCGGTAGTTCGTTCGCCATACGTATTGTTGGCGCTTGTCTTTAGTTGTTGAATAGGCACACAAATTAGAAGATACTGGAAATTCCCCGTCACCCACTATACTCACCAGACCATATTCCAACTGATTTCCACTTTTTTCGAAATTTGGATAACTATTGCGATGTGGGGAATAGGAGGGGTTAAGTAAACAACATGATGGGTATTACTTTGAGAGCCAATTGTGAACTGAGACTCAACTGTACTCAACTACAGTCCTCAACTGTCCTCTCTCCTTTAATAGATGGTTTAAATATACATAGATAGTACGTGACTACGTGCTAACACTAAGCCTACGGGAAACAGTATATTTACCTTAACTTAACCCTGGACAATACGTGACATGCTGATGTACAACATACGTGACACGAACAATATACGTGACTTCTCATCACATCACCCCTCTTAAAGAAGAAGAAAAAAAAAACTAAATTACGGTTTTTTTTCCCCTTTTTTTATACATTTTAAACTTACATTCTAACTCTTACAATATAATTTTGTTCTATTCTTATGAATTACATCTATCTTATTATCATTTTTTATTACAACGACATTTGGTGACTCGTCCTTTATAACTTCAAATGGTCCGTTATAAATACATTCTAATTTATTGCCTGTTTCGTTTTTTATTAATATCCAGTCACCTTCTTTATAATATATTGAATTAAGGTTCTTATCATAACAATTTTTCCTCGCTAACTTACTTGCTATCAAATTTCCTTTCGCATCATTTTGAGCCCTCTGCAATCTAAACTTAAATTCTAAAGGATAATCATCAAAATTGTACAAAGGTTCAACACTTTCACCTTGAAGGCTACTTGGTAACCTGCAAATTTTACCGAAAACTAATTCATAAGGTGTATATTTGGTCACAGTATTAACTGTAGTGTTATATGAAAAGCACCAATATGGAATCCAAGAACTCCATGACGATAGATTATTCTCCGTCTGTATCCTTAAATACGCGCCTAAAGTTTTGTGAACATTTTCCAAAGATCCTATACTCTCGTGATGATATGATGTCGTCAAGATTTTATTGATGCATAAGATGTTACATAGCTCTACCATTACTTTTGAAATGAACTCAGAACCCCTATCCGTAGCAATTGTCCGCGGTATTCCATATCTCAAAACAAAATTTTCTGCCAACGCTTTCGCTACCTCATTTGCGGATTTATTCTTTAATGGATACGCCTCTACAAATTTTGTAAGCTCACACTGAAGCGTCAATATATAAACATTGCCTTTTCTGTCCCTATCAAGTGGCCCCACTATATCTAAATAAATTTTCTCAAAAGATGTGGATGCAGTGGTAGTAATTGTCATTGGTTCCTTAGTATGTTTAGAATACTTTTGCTTCTTACACTTATCACATTTATTAACGTATTCCGTTACATCTTTTTCAACAGAAGACCAATAATAATACTTCTTTATTTTATTCACCATTCTGCGTATACCTGCATGACCACTTGTGGGTAAAATGTGGAAATCATTCAAAATAATCCTCTTCTCATCTTCCCCTTCTACTCTCCGTACATCCTTCACTACACACATTTTAAAATCTTTCGTATGTAGAGATTTACCACTATTTCCCTTTAAATATTGTGCCATTTTTGTAATATATTCAACGTTATAACGATTTTTTAAAATAATAACTTCTTTTATACCTTTCTCAATACAAAAATCTACTATGTCTTTCAACAACTCGTCTCGCGATGATGCCGATAGAGATTCATAGTTTACATAAATACTCGAGTTTCCTGGCACATACATTAAATTGCGCGTTCTTGAAAATATCATTTTATAATTGTTGTTACGTAACATTTTCTCCCATTCATTTAAACATATCTCAACGTCATTTCCTTGTTTTTTAAGAACTTCCACGATCCTAGGGTGATCAGTCCCAGATACCATGGAGTCCGTATCACAAACATTCGGCTCTCCTAACCGTTTGTACTGCGCTCTCGTCATCACGGATATAGTCTTTTCGCGTATGGTTTTCAAATCCTCGCTCGTAATCACTATCCTGGAAAGTGCATCTGCTTGCACATTCTCTTTTCCCTTAATATATTCAACCTCAAAGTCGTATTCTTCGAAACACAAACGAAACTTAGTTAACCTACTTGAAGGATCTGTCATGTTAAACAAATACAACAGCGGCCGGTGATCCGTCTTTACGACGAACCTCCATCCGTACAAATACGGCCTAAAATGTTTAACTGACCAAACTATTGCCAATAACTCCTTCTCTATTATAGGATAATTTAACTCACTTTTCCCTAAAGACCTACTAGCATATGCAATGGGTTTCCCGTTCCCATTACACAATACACTCCCTAAAGCATACCCCGAACTATCGGTTTGCAACACGAAAGTGTTGTTATCAGAAAAATCTGGATAATCTAACACCGGTGGATTCATTAACGCTTCCTTAAGCAACAAAAAAGACCTCTCACACTCATCGGTCCAACTAAACGCGACACCTCTTTTACATAGTCTATTCATAGGTACCACTATATCAGCAAAATTTGGTATGAATTTCCTATAATAATTCGCAAACGCTACGAACCTCTTTACCTCATCAACCGTCGTCGGACGCGGATAACTTTTTACGACTTCTACCTTCTCTGGATCTGGTGAAATACCTTCCGCCGAAATTACGTGTCCTAAATAAAGCACTTGCTTCTTCAAAAATTCACATTTGGATGGATTTAGCTTAAGATTTACTTTCCTCAAGCGTGAAAAAACTGATATAAGATTCCTGTTATGCTCATCCAGATTCCGTTCAAAAATAATTAGATCATCTAAATAAATCAGACACCTGTCATAATTCTATCCAGACATGGCCACAGTCATCAATCTGCTAAAAGAACTCGGACTTATCTTCAACCCCATTGGTAAGCTACACATCTGATACTGCCCCTTATCAGTCGTAAAAGCAGTGTATCTCCTACTAATTTCTTCTAAAGCACATTGATAATATGATTGCGACAAATCACAGTGACTAAAGTAAACAGCACCCGACATTGAATCTAAGATTTCAGTTATATTAGGCAAAGGGAATTTATCATCCTGTATCTTTTCGTTCAACTGCCTGTAATCTATCACCACGCGCCATTTCTTCTCCCCACTACGATCTGCTTTTTTGGGTACAACCAAAACAGGACTAGACCACTCACTAACTGTCTCCTCAATAATATTACTATCCATCATCTCCTGCACTTGCCTATCAACTTCCTTCTTCTGTACATAAGGTATTCTATATTGCCTCCTATAAACTGGAGTCACATTCTCTTTCAACCGTATTGACTGCTCATACACATTCGTGACTGATAATAAAATTTATCTCCCGGAACATGAAATATATCAGAATACTTCGCGCAAATTCGCTCAATTGACAATCGTTCCTCGGCATTCAAATAATCAAGTTTAAGTAAAGAAAATATTTCGTATTTTGATTTTGCCGATGTCTCCAAATTTTATAGTATCTACGTACAAATTTTCTATTTTAACTACCAGCTGTGTTAACTCTTCTGAAAATTTGCCCGAACTTGAAATTATACTCTTAAATTTATCGTATAAGGCTTTTACGTCACTAATTTTCTTATCAAAATTGTCGCCTTTCCGCCTACTAGGACCTAACTTACAATATTCTCCCTTAACAATTTTAGTCGCACGAACAGTGACGTTAGTTCCACTTCCATTTAAACTTAATATACTATATGTATACTATTATCTCTAAATTTACCGCTCGGTCATCACACACACTTAAGTTCACGTATAGAATCACTTAATCACTTACTTCTTGACGAGGGAACGTTACTTCCTCCATATCTGGTCAGGCCATCTGCACAGCCTTGCGAACCTCCCGCTGGTTTAGCTGGTCCTCGACCCAACTGTGGTGACACCTTCTATATATCCGGACTGCCACACCAACGATGACAAGTGCCAAACACACAGCAATAAATAACAGCACCGTTTGGATGGCCGTCACCTGCTCCTGTGTAACCGCTGTCATCTGAGCGACGATCACCTCTTCTTTTGATGTTGGGCTCCCCATGGCCCGTGACTCGATGTGACGCGAAGCTCACCGAAGTCTAGTCGACTTCTGCTGCTGCGAACCCCTCGAACGGAGAACTATAACGCCGTCCAGCCGACTGGCAGGGTCGCCATGCGATGTGGGGAATAGGAGGGGTTAAGTAAACAACATGATGGGTATTACTTTGAGAGCCAATTGTGAACTGAGACTCAACTGTACTCAACTACAGTCCTCAACTGTCCTCTCTCCTTTAATAGATGGTTTAAATATACATAGATAGTACGTGACTACGTGCTAACACTAAGCCTACGGGAAACAGTATATTTACCTTAACTTAACCCTGGACAATACGTGACATGCTGATGTACAACATACGTGACACGAACAATATACGTGACTTCTCATCACACTATTTACAGGGGAAAAATTTACAATCCAACAAGGCGGTGAAAAATGCCTCTAAAAAGTTCATCGATTCCCGTCTCCAGGATTTCTATAGCAGAGGCATCAAGGAACTTCCTTTAAAATGGCAAAAGTGCATCGACAATAACGGCCAATACTTCGATTAATTAAATACATACTTTTTTTTAAAACAAAATTGTTTGATTTTTTCTATGTAAAACGGCAATTTTATAAATAAGGACTTAATTATTTGACTTGATATTTGAAACATTGTATAACAAAGAAGTGACAAGCTGCCTAAGTATTTGTTTATGTTATTATCAAGTCAACTTCATTATTTTGTTTTTAACACGCCTTTATATTAGCTTCACTTGTGACTAATTAACAAACAATGTAAAAACATCATGGAATTCCATTTTAACCTACTTATAATATTATCGTATCGAAATGAAACTTTGTATGTATATGTGGTTCGGAGAACAATACTATAATTTGGTATCTTGGAGCTGATCTGATGATGCAGCTAGGAGGTGGATAATAGAATTCTTCAGCGGCTACTAGTAAACCCCTCGAGTTTGGGCTCATATAATTCGTTTTGACGAGTCCAATAAATTAGGCTTGGTAACGAGGGTCTGATGATGGAGTCAGGTGGTGGAAGTGGAACTCTTCTGTAGCTACTAGTAAATCCCTCGTGTTTGGACTCATATGATTCGTTGTGACGTATCCAATAGATTGGACGTAGTAACAACGCTCTGATGATGAAGCCAGGAGGTGGATAGTGATGATATAGCATATGTATGTATCTGTGTATCTATTATAGTATATTGAACTTATATACTTTTTATTTGCACCAAGAACAACCCCATTTAATGTCCAGAAAATCACTGTCCATTCCAAGGTTGTCTGGAAGAGATCGCAGTATGCGATAAGGCCGCCAATTGTATATTTTTTGGTGTCAAGGGTCTGTAGATGGAGCTAGATGGAGCCAAGAGGTGGATGGTGGATGGTGGATGGTGGATGGTGGTGGTGGTGGTGGAGGTGGATAGTGGAACTCTTCAGTGGCTATTAGTGAACCTTTCGAGTTTCGGATCATATAATTTGTTTTGTGTCCAGTAAATTGCACTTGGTGTTGAAGGTCTGGATGATGGAGCCAGGAGGTGGGTAGTGGAACTCTTTAGTGGGTACTATTAAACCTGTCAAGTCATAACTTCGTTGACTTTAGAGTTATTAACTAAACGAAGAATATATTATACTGGACTAAAAAGTAAAAAATAAATTCGAAGTACATACACATACAAATTTTAATTTAGATGTCACAATAATTAGAAGTAGGTTAAAATTGAATTCCAAGATTTTATTACATCGTTAGCAGTTAGTTACAATTTACAAGTGAAGCTATTACAAGCGTGTTAAAAAAATTGGGTCGTTTATCAATCTGTTTAAAAACGTAAGAATAAAACACTTATGTTAATGCGGTAGTCATGGCTTTATACACGGTCCATAACGAATTAGCTGTATTTTAACAAAATTATGGATATTACATAACTGCATTGGGCGCCAAATTATAATGGTGGCAAAAAAAGTTGTATACATTCGAGCTAGCCATCCTAAGTATATCAGCATCTGCCTGCCTGTTCCCAACTATGTCGGGGTCAGCTTCCAGTCTAACCGGATGCAGCTGAATACCAGTATTTTACATGGAGCGACTGCCTATCTGACCTCCACAACCCAGTTACTGGGTAATACGATACCTCTTGGTAAGACTGGTTGTCAGACTTTCGGGCTTCTGACGACCCGTAACGACTGTCAAAGATACACGAATGACAGCCGGGACCAACGGCTTAACGTGCTTTCCGAGGCACGGAGGGGTCTTGATATGTAAAGATGGTCACCCATCCACGGACCAACCGCGGCAAGCGTAGCTTAACCTGACCGATCGACCCGTGCGGCTGTTATTTCTTAGCCACGAGCCCCTCTCCCAAGTATTACAAAACAATAAAAATAAGTAATACCAATGGAAGCAACATGAATTACTTTGAGTATATTGTCATCGTCGAAGACGTACAGCGACGTGGTGTACAGGGTGCGCGGCGCGTACGCGGGCGGCGTGCAGTGCGCAGGCGCGGGCTCGCGCGCGCCCGCCGCCGCCGGCCACGCCTCCGCCGCGCTCACGCACACCTCCACGCACACCTGAGTGACAAGCGGCGTGCGGTGAGCATATGCGGCAATCGGCGCTGCGACTGCTACACCGCGAGGTGATATTGTCGAAGTTAGAATAACAAGAACTTAGCCTAGATGAAAATAAATCTTGCACATAAATAATTTAATTAAAAATTGTTTTACTACTGAGCGCGTATAATGAAGCGTCATCTATCTTCTATCTACATTATATAAAACTTATTTATAAAAAAAAACAACCGACTTCCAAAAAAAAAAAATTTGCAAAGTGAAAAATAACTTCAATTTCGGAAGTCGGTGTCTTTGGTTTAGTATTTTCGTTTTAAGCCACCGTCTTTCCAAATTTAAGTTATTTTTCACTTTGTAGTGTTTTTTTTTTGGAAGTCGGTTGTTATTTTTGTAAATATATTTTTATTTTCCACAGTTATGGTACCTACCCCATCAAAATTCGTATACCACTACTTGCTAAGTAAATATCAGTGACAGGAAGTTATTATAACATCATCAATATAAAACTAAATGTAAAACATACGTATTATTGAAGCTAACTCAAAAACCACTCATCACAATCACACTAAGTCGTGTCAGAAGTTTGGAAGTTTGGAAGTTTGGAAGTTTGGAAGCCGTAGTTTTATCTTCTTTTGGACGCCGTCGCCAACAAATTATTAAATCAACCACATGACGACAGATCGTTGACGAAATCTGTCTTCTGACAATTAAGGCCTCACATAACATACGACTCAAGTAGCGCAATTTGAAGCATATTACCATTAAAATAATTTATAGCCAGAGTACATCTCATGACAATTCCCATAAGCCCCAACACGGCTAGGATACATTGTTTTATTACGGAGTTCTGGTGCCTACCTTCCGGCTTCATCATCAGATCAGTTCGATGGTACCATTTTCATCAGAACTATTTATTTAAATTGACTTTGTCATAGTCGCTTAACTATCATAATCGAGATATCTTATCGCCACCCGTGAAATACTTTTCATTGAGGTGTTCCTGTGGCCATCTGTGGACTTCTTCGTCAGGTCCACTTCACCAAATGATACTTTCTGAATGCAAATGCTTGACTTGTCGATGAAAAAACCAAAATCGTTATGTGTATGCCTGTAATATTTTAAAAAGTTCCCTCAATTTCTCATGGATCCTATCATAAGAACTAGATTTTGATAAAAATGAGACCAATCTGGAAGTCTATTCTTTTAAATAAAAAAGTAATTTATCAAATTGGTTTATAAATGACGGAGTAATGAAGTAAGAAACACTAAAAGAAAGCAACCGAATTGATAACATCCTCCTTTTCATATACACACATAACTAGCTCTTGCCCGCGGCTTCGCCCGCGTGTATGTCGGAATATATCAAATTAGTACCTACCCTACGTGTTAATCCAGGTTCTAAAACATCTGTATGCCAAATTTACTCTAAATTCAATCAACCGTTTTTGCGCCAATCCGGAACATACAACCCGACAAACAACAAACGGACAAAAATTCTAAAAACTATAGTGTGCGCAACAGACTCATTCAATCACTTCTTTTCAAATATATGCAACGCACAGTTCTGAGTTCGTTACTATTTTTAACCGACTTCAAAAAAAGGAGGAGGTTATGAATTCGGTTGTATGTTTTTTTTAATGTTTGTTACCGTTACTCCGTCATTTATAAACCGATTTTAAGAATTATTTTTTTATTCGAAAGGATTGGACTCCCAGATTGTTCCCATTTTTATCCAAATCCAGTTCTGATGATAGGATCCATGAGGAATTGAGGGAACTCCTCAAATATTATAGGCAAACACATAGTGATTTTGGTATTTTCGTCAACAAATCAAGCATTTGCATTCAGAAAGTATGATTTGGTGAAGTGAAACTGACGAAGAAGACCATAGATGGCCACAGGAACTCATCAATGATAAATATTTCACGGGTGGCGATAAGATATCTCGATTAAGATAGTTAAACTACTATGACGAAGCAAATTTAAATAAATGCTTCTGATGAAAATGGTACCATTGAACTCAGATCAGTAATAAAACAAAGAATCCTAGCCGTGTTGGGGCTTATTGGAAATGTCATGAGATGCACTCTCGCTATAAATTATTTTTAACCGACTTCAAAAAAGGAGGAGGTTCTCAGTTCTTCGGAATCTTTTTTTTATGGTGCCCCGATTACTCGAAGACGGCTGGACCAATTTGGAAAATTCTTTTTTTGTTTGAAAGGGTATACTTTCCAGGTGGTCTCATTGTCATCACGTCAGGATCTGATGATGGGATCCTGGAGAAATTGAGAAAACTCTTCAATATAGGCACACCTATAGCGATTTTAGTATTTTTTATAGTAACTTGTGCATTTGCTCTCGGAAAGCGACATTTGGTGAAGTGGAACTGATGACGAAGACCACAGATGGTAAGATGGCTACCGGAACAACTCAATAATAAGTATTTCACGGGTTGCGATTCAATTACTTTAAAATTTATTGCTAAGCAATAGAAGCTCGTCACAATGCATATGGTGAAGTGGAGCTGATGGTGAAGTACTAAGAGAACTCCTCAACAATTTACGTCCCTGCATCGGGAAAAGCAATGTTTTGTAAAAGGTGATGAGCAGTTGTCATTAGGCTATTGTAACTCAGATAAATTACAAACAGACCCACTAAAAAGTGTAAAATAAAAACAACCGACTTCCAAAACAAAACACTACAAAGTGAAAAATAACTTCAATTTCGGAAGCCAGTGGACAATGATAATTTATATTATTTCCTGAGGCAAATATTGCCGAGTTTCAAATGTATTAACTAAAGGAATAAGATTTTTCATATAATCTGTATCCCCTCTTTTCACAAGGGTGGAATTTCGAAAAACCGTTTCGGATTTTTCCATAACTGAAATCAAAGATTTTTTATACCAATTTTTGAATTAATCAAGCCACACAGTAAAATCTTCCTCTTAAAAATCTAATTACCCCTTTTCACCCTGTCAGGGGTAGTTTTGAAAAACCAATAGTAAGAAACTTTATTGCTTATTTAGGTAAATATTCGTGCCAAGTTTCAAGTTTATTAACCAAATGAATAAGATTTTTCATCTAAACTATATCCCCGGTTTTCACCCCCACAGGGGTGGAATTTAAAAAATCGTTTAGGATATTTCCAAAACTTGACTCAAAGATTATTTATACCAATTTTCGAGTTAATCAAGTTACGCAGTAAAATTCTCCCCTGTAAAATTGACAACCCTTTTTCACCTCGTCCGGGGTAGATTTTCGAAAAACCTTGATACAGGTTATTCTTTATTTTTGGACTTAAGTATAAATACTGAGTTTCGAGTTAATCGGACTGCGTGTTAAAATTCTTCCATACAAATTTTGACACCCCCCAATCTCCCTCGTGGGGGTAGTTTAGAAAAAGCAAAAATTACAAAGTTCATAATTTACTAAGATAAGTATTTGGGCCAAGTTTCAAGTATAGATTTTTCAAACAAATGAAATCCCCCCTTTCACCCCCTTAAAAGTCGAATTTCCAAAACCCCTTCTTAGTGCTCCCCTACATTATAAAAGGAAGCCGTGTGCAAAATTTCACGTTCCTAGTCCCAGTAGTTTCGGCTGTGCGTTGATATGTCAGTCAGTCAGTCAATCAGTTTCTCCTTCTAAATATATAGATATACACACATTCATTTTTTTAAGTCGGTTAAAAATTGATGTGTGTATATATGTTTGTGTGTATGTTACCTATGGGCTCCAAAACGACTGGAGCGATTTTATTGAAATTTTGAGGAAATCTTTAAACTAGCCCCACGAGTGATCCTGCGCAGTTTGGTGGCGATCGGATCAACAGATTATTTTTTTGGATTTTTGGTAATATTGTGTTATATTTTTTCTAAACAGTAATCCAAAAAAAAGAACTAGGCTTGCACGAATTCAAGATAGTATTTCAATCATTATTAAGTATTATCCCACGAATAGGATTTGGATGAAATTTGGCACACTAACCTAAACAAAAGTTAGTACTTTGTGTTAGGTTAGTGTGCCAAAATAGGGGCTTGCATGACAATAAAGCCGCAAAAGTAGTCAGTTTTAAACCATTTTTGTACGAGCTCTATCGCAACAACTAAACTAGTTTGTACGAGCTCTATCGCAACAACTAAACTAGTTTGTACGAGCTCTATCGCAACAACTAAACTAGTTTGTACGAGCTCTATCGCAACAACTAAACTAGTTTGTACGAGCTCTATCGCAACAACTAAACTAGTTTGTACGAGCTCTATCGCAACAACTAAACTAGTTTGTACGAGCTCTATCGCAACAACTAAACTAGTTTGTACGAGCTCTATCGCAACAACTAAACTAGTTTGTACGAGCTCTATCGCAACAACTAAACTAGTTTGTACGAGCTCTATCGCAACAACTAAACTAGTTTGTACGAGCTCTATCGCAACAACTAAACTAGTTTGTACGAGCTCTATCGCAACAACTAAACTAGTTTGTACGAGCTCTATCGCAACAACTAAACTAGTTTGTACGAGCTCTATCGCAACAACTAAACTAGTTTGTACGAGCTCTATCGCAACAACTAAACTAGTTTGTACGAGCTCTATCACAACAACTAAACTAGTTTGTACGAGCTCTATCGCAACAACTAAACTAGTTTGTACGAGCTCTATCGCAACAACTAAACAAGTTTGTACGAGCTCTATCACAACAACTAAACTAGTTTGTACGAGCTCTATCGCAACAACTAAACTAGTTTGTACGAGCTCTATCGCAACAACTAAACTAGTTTGTACGAGCTCTATCGCAACAACTAAACAAGTTTGTACGAGCTCTATCGCAACAACTAAACTAGTTTGTACGAGCTCTATCGCAACAACTAAACTAGTTTGTACGAGCTCTATCGCAACAACTAAACAAGTTTGTACGAGCTCTATCGCAACAACTAAACTAGTTTGTACGAGCTCTATCGCAACAACTAAACTAGTTTGTACGAGCTCTATCGCAACAACTAAACTAGTTTGTACGAGCTCTATCGCAACAACTAAACTAGTTTGTACGAGCTCTATCGCAACAACTAAACTAGTTTGTACGAGCTCTATCGCAACAACTAAACTAGTTTGTACGAGCTCTATCGCAACAACTAAACTAGTTTGTACGAGCTCTATCGCAACAACTAAACTAGTTTGTACGAGCTCTATCGCAACAACTAAACTAGTTTGTACGAGCTTTATCGCAACAACTAAACTAGTTTGTACGAGCTCTATCGCAACAACTAAACTAGTTTGTACGAGCTCTATCGCAACAACTAAACTAGTTTGTATGAGCTCTATCGCAACAACTAAACTAGTTAGGAATTTGAAACTTCTGTATATCATATCTATTTATATTAAAGTAATAAAAAAAAATTAATCGACTTCAAAATTAAATTAACTCAAAATTATGAAATAAATTAAATTTTGGAAGTCGGTGTCTTTTTTTTTTGTGGATGGGAAATCATCAAATGACTTCTCCCGCTCTGGGCGGAGCGGGAGGGCGTGTCAGACTTTTACTGACTAAAACCCACCCGTGTTCCTTCTGTTGCCTGTGCCGGGGCTACGGTAACTCTTTCGAACATCTCGCAACCCCGGCTGGCATCGGTCCTAGCGGACCCCTTCAATGCTGCTGACAACTCTTTGAGGCGCGCGTGGTCGGTGTCTTGGGATCTGTATTTTAGTTTTTTGCCACTGACTTCCGAAATTAAAGTTCTTTCATAATTTTGAGTTAATTTCATTTTGAAGGCGATTTAATTTTTTTAAATTACTTTTTTATTTCGTAATTTTTAGTTTCACGGAAAAAAGTTTTGTTGTAAGTTCTACACTAGAATTTGAGCAGGCTTAGGGTCTCAGCACACATATGGGATCGGAAAGGGATCGTCACCGTATCGCCTCGAGCCGTTCAGAATGGTTTGTATTAAACTCCCTACTGCAACGCACACTAATCGGAATAATAACGTAATCGCCTCGCCTCGGAACAGGCTCCGAACTTGAATTCCCGCGCTTACGGCTCATCGTCCCCGCGCTTACGTTTCTCCGTCCCCGCGCTTACGTCTCTCCGTACCCGAGCTCACATCTCTTCGTCCACCCTTTCCCCTTTCCCCTCCCGCGACTTGCCTGCTAAAGACGCCGCCATTCGCAAGGAGTATTTCATTCGTGTTGCGCGTATGTTTTATTTAAAATTTTAAGTTCGATTCAAACACAAAATAACGATGCAAAGGGAGAAAGAGATCTGGTGCCAACCAGGTCAGCCAGGGGGCGGCGAGGCGTAAGCGCGGTGTCGCCTAGCCGTAGCCGAGTTGACGTACAGGCGCTGCTGATACGCTTTCGTTACGTGCATACGGTAGGTTGACGCCTGGTTGACAGCGAGGCGAAAGGCGTTACGGTTACGATCCCTTTCCGATCCCATATGTGTGCTGAGACCTTTAGGGTGCGTTTCCACTGAAGCGGAGAGAAGCGGTGCTGAGCTGAGATGTGCGTGAATCAACTTATCACAATATTTATTTAATTTAATTTATTTAATATTTATTTGCAGAAAACACGATATTAAAAGATAATATATAATACAAATTGAGTCCAAACATGTTTTGCTTAATATTAAAGCATGCAAAATTATAGTATCAACATTACAGTTTATGTTCAAGAAATTCTTTAACACTATAAAAACTATTTTCATTCAGCCAGTTATACAATTTAATTTTAAAATGTCTGTATTTAAGATCTTTAAACGTATTTGGTAATTTATTGAATATACGCACACACATAGCTACACAGTTTACATTATATTTAGCACACCGGGGCATCTCGTCTAGTGTCAGCCTGAAATGGTCACGCCGACTTCGTGAACATACATCTTCCGCTGTTTTGAACAGTTCTCTATGTTTCTGTACAAACATACATACTTCATACACATATATTGAAGGCAATGGTAGCAAACCAAGCTTTTTAAATATTGGTTTACATGATTCATCTGATGGAATCCCGTATATGGCTCGTATACATTTCTTTTGAGCGACAAATGCTCTATTAGAGTCGGTACTATTTTCCCATTTTATTATTCCATACCGCAACGAGGATTCCACATACGCTCGATATGACATTACAGCCGTTTTTATATTTGTTATCTTCTTAATCTTTCTAAGGGCATATACAAATTTATTCGCTTTGCTACATACATGCTCAACCTGTGCCTTCCAGTCCAGATGCTCATCCATTACTACACCTAAAAACTTAGTTTTTGTCACCTGGTTAATTTTTGGTATATCCACCTTAAAATTGAATTTATTATTAGAATATTTGTTAAATTGTATATTTATTTATTTATTTATTTATTACAAAATCCACAGCTCTTTACAATCTTAACCTAAACTATTTTAACTGATCCTACAGCCAATTAAGGATTTACAATTTAAATCTATACTTACATAGCTAAGAAAACGGCGTGTGAACGGTGTGTGTGTATATACCGATTAGTCAAGATTAATAGAAAATTTTTGTTATTTAACCAATTAATTAAGTCAGCAATTGTTTTATTTATGTCAATTTTATGGTCAGTAATCGATTTATATTTTTTGTCAGCAGTTACAATTATAGAAATGTCATCAGCATAAAGAAAGCATTTGTGCTTAGTCACATTAACAATATCATTTATGTAGAGGAGAAATAAGATGGGCCCTAATATGCTACCTTGGGGCACGCCTTGTTTTATGTATTTATACTTAGACGTATACAATAACATATCTCCATTTCTGTCGACTTTGGTGACTGTGACACACTGTTGTCTGTCAGTTAGGTATGATGATATCCATTGATGTGGCAGTCCCCTAATTCCGAGAGCTTCCAATTTCTGTAATAGGTTAACGTGTGAAACCAAATCAAACGCCTGTGATAAGTCAAAAAATAGTCCTGTTACCAGGTGGTTATTATTTATACCATTTAGTATGGTTTTTAAAAGTGAAAAGATGGCTAATGTAGTAGATTTACGTTTTTGAAAACCGAATTGTTATTTTCTTATGATATTAAATTTCTCGCAGTAGTTTATTAATCTATGGTACATACATTTCTCGAATATTTTTGACAAGATGGGTGTTGTGATGAGATGATGAGAGATGTTTTCCCTTTGACAGCACACCCGGAGCTCGCATCACTCAGCCAGCTCGTCACACTTACACGTATTAGCCTATCTCTTGAAAACTACTGAACTGACTTTTATGAAACTTGCAAAGTTCCTTAAGTTCAAGTAAATGTAAGCCAATTAAAAAACACAATCGCAATCCGGTTAATAGTTCCGGAGAAATGCGTGGACAAACATACATACAAACATACACCTATAAAATGTTGTATATTTGATTGGAAGCCTTAGATTATCAAATGTCAATATATTCAATTCGAATAATATTACATACACTCCTACCAACTTATCTGTGAAATGGTGAAAATTGGAACTACGGCCGTCATGTTGAAATGTCATTCGATTGTCAGATTTCAAATTTCTACTAACATTTATTTTATTATCTTATATTTCAGGTGTGAGTCAAGGACTAATTTCAAAAATAGTTAAGGAAGGGCACGCAGTAGAAGAAACTGGTACAAAAATTCGGATACCAGGCAAGGAGAGAAAACGTAAAAGTGGATTTATGCATGTTGATGATTTTGACATGGGAGTTACGGAGGAAAGTACATGAATTTTATTCTGCTAAAAAAGAGGTCCCTACTGTTAAAAAGCTTCTAGAGGTCTTAAAGCCAGAAATAGATTACACAGGACAGCGAGAGAGTCTGCGAAAACTGCTTCACAAGGTGGGATTTCGTTTTAAAAAATCTCAATCCAATCGGAAGGTTCTTATGGAGCGCAATGAAATATCAGCTTGGAGAGCTGGATACTTGCATGCAGTGGATAAAAATAATAAATCTCCCCAGCCCCTGCCCATAATTTATTTAGATGAGACCGATATTCACTCTTCGCATACATCGGGTAAATGTTGGCAAGGAGAAGGTGAAGACGGAGTATTACTGTTCATGCGGGAGGAGATACTGGATTTGTTACAAATGCACTACTTGAGTTTAAATCAAACACAAAAAGCGGTGATTATCATGACGAGATGAATAGTACCAACTTCAAAAAGTGGGTTATTGAAAAACTTATGCCTAATTTACGAGAGCCATCCATAATAGTGATGGATAATGTTCCTTATCACCGTATTTGTGTGAATAAAGTCCCAAATACGAATTTCTTAAAAGGATATATGCAATTATGGTTGACCCAAAATAAAATTGACTACGGAGGGAATTTGATTAAACCTCAGCTTTTAGAAATAATTGAGAGATACAAGCCTGAACCTGTATATGAGATTGGAAAAAATTGAGAAGACAATAGACACAAATGCTTATATTTACCACCTTATCACTGTGATCTCAATCCCATTGAACTCATATGGAGCACAATGAAAAGAAAAGTTACTGATGTAAATATTGAGCACAAAAATGCTGAAATTCCCCGCCTAGTTAGAGAAGCTTTTGACGCTATTACAGTTCATGAGTGGGCACAGCATTGTAAACACGTTCGCAGGTTAGAAGGAGAATACTTAAAACATGATTTGTATTTAGATAAGCCTTTTATTATAGAAGTGGTAAGTGACACTGAAACCGAAAGCGATAGTGATAATGATGATAGTGGTACGGAAATAAGCGGAGTATGGCCTCACAACCAGAATGAAGTTGTGTATGCAGGTACATCTAAAGATCACAATTACTGTAAGCCTGGTTTTCAATAAATACACTACACTACCACTAGGTACCACTGCTAATTATAATTAGGTGTTAGGGGTTAAGTACGGTCATAACTAAATGCTAGACATCCAGGTACCTCTTGCAAGGTAGGTACCTACTTTTTTTTTTTTGTGGATGGGAAATCATCAAATGACTTCTCCCGCTCTGGGCGGAGCGGGAGGGCGTGTCAGACTTTTACTGACTAAAACCCACCCGTGTTCCTTCTGTTGCCTGTGCCGGGGCCACGGTAACTCTTTCGAATATCCCGCAACCCTAGCTGGCATCGGCCCTAGCGGACCCCGTCAATAGTGCTGACATCTCTTTGAGGCGCGCGTGGAACACGACGCGCCGTCGACTCGGGCTTGGTCCTTACCGGACGGCGAGCTACCCATTGCTCGCCATCCGCAAGCCCGCGCCTACGGTGGCCGGGAATCGGCTGCCAATTCCCGACGCCCAGGGCGTCTCCTGCGGCGACTAGGGGCGTGAGGGCGCAAAGCTTGCCTCTCCCTCACGCGTCCCGCCTCCTCCTTCACGAGCATTACTGCTTCGCAGAAGGAGGTAATGGCTTCCCATGCACTCTCGCTCCGTACCATGGCCTGGACCAGGGCCGGACGCGAGAGATCGCCGCCGCCGATCGCTTCCGCGAGGACACGGCGGTGCTCCGCCCAAGCCGGGCAGACCTCCACCGTATGCTCCACCGTGTCCTCCGGGCGATCCACACAGTGGTGACACCCGGGCGTTTCCTCCCGCCTTATCTGGAACAGGTACCTCCCGAAGCACCCGTGTCCGGTGAGGACCTGCGTCAGGCGGAAGGTGAGGACGCCGTGGCGCCTCTCTAGCCACTCCTCAAAGAGGGGACTTATCGCCGCAATTGTGGCGTGCCCAGCGCTGGGTTGCGACAATTGCACTCTCCATGCCGCCATGAGATCCTGCCAGAGCTCTGTCCGCCGTGCCGCGATTTCTCGCGGGAACGGAGTTACTCCCCGGCGTCCTGCCTCCTCGCGCCACTTAGGTACCTACTTAACTTCGCATTAAATTAAAGTTGCATCCCCCGTGGAACGTTTTATCTGCTGAATTTCCACTTTGTTGGATAACTTTTTTTTTTAAATTTATTTCAACAAAAGTTACATAGATGCAATTTCACAAATCTACTGCCAAACTGCAGGACAGTTTGTCGGCAGTGTTCTCGTGGACACAATTCTTCTTAGACACAATTCTTAAATATTCTACTTGCCCACCATCTCATCACTCGCGGCGAAAGCACATGCTAGCGTCCCGACCACCGCCGCAGCCCCCCCGGTGGGAGACGAGCTACCCAGCGCGAGTGAGACACTACAGCGGCCGCCCGACCGCCCGCAGCACGTCGCGCGCGCATGCTAGCATGGCCGACCCATTCCTGCTTTTTTAGATAAAGCCATTGTTTATTGCTGAGAGACTAAACTGTTAGCGTACCTACGTAACTGTAAATTATCAAATTCTTTTTATTTATTTTATTATTTTTATATAGGTATCATTGTTTTTAATTTGTAAAAACTGTAATTCTTATTAAACGATTATGTCTAATGTGAAATTCCCTTCTTGAAAACTTACTCAATTTTGGGCACCTTATATTAATTAGCAACACTGAATCGACGGTGCCGTCCTCTTTCAGTTCACATCTGTGAACTGAAAGAGGACGGCACCGTCGATTCAGTGTACAGTCCTACCAACTTATCTAAGTTGGTAGGACTGTACATACGACTCGAATTGATAACATCCTTCTTTTTTGACGTCGGTTAAAAATGGTAAACTGACTGGGTGATATACCTGTATCAGCGCACAGCCCAAACTGTCTGGGTGATATACCTGTATCAGCGCACAGCCCAAACTGTCTAGGTGATATACCTGTATCAGCGCACAGCCCAAACTGACTGAGTGATATACCTGTATCAGCGCACAGCCCAAACTGTCTGGGTGATATACCTGTATCAGCGCACAGCCCAAACTGTCTGGGTGATATACCTGTATCAGCGCACAGCCCAAACTGTCTGGGTGATATACCTGTATCAGCGCACAGCCCAAACTGTCTGGGTGATATACCTGTATCAGCGCACAGCCCAAACTGACTGAGTGATATACCTGTATCAGCGCACAGCCCAAACTGTCTGGGTGATATACCTGTATCAGCGCACAGCCCAAACTGTCTAGGTGATATACCTGTATCAGCGCACAGCCCAAACAGACTGAGTGATATACCTGTATCAGCGCACAGCCCAAACTGACTGAGTGATATACCTGTATCAGCGCACAGCCCAAACTGTCTGGGTGATATACCTGTATCAGCGCACAGCCCAAACTGTCTGGGTGATATACCTGTATCAGCGCACATCCCAAACTGTCTGGGTGATATACCTGTATCAGCGCACAGCCCAAACTGTCTGGGTGATATACCTGTATCAGCGCACAGCCCAAACTGTCTGGGTGATATACCTGTATCAGCGCACAGCCCAAACTGTCTGGGTGATATACCTGTATCAGCGCACAGCCCAAACTGTCTAGGTGATATACCTGTATCAGCGCACAGCCCAAACTGACTGAGTGATATACCTGTATCAGCGCACAGCCCAAACTGACTGGGTGATATACCTGTATCAGCGCACAGCCCAAACTGTCTAGGTGATATACCTGTATCAGCGCACAGCCCAAACTGTCTGGGTGATATACCTGTATCAGCGCACAGCCCAAACTGTCTAGGTGATATACCTGTATCAGCGCACAGCCCAAACTGACTGAGTGATATACCTGTATCAGCGCACAGCCCAAACTGACTGGGTGATATACCTGTATCAGCGCACAGCCCAAACTGTCTGGGTGATATACCTGTATCAGCGCACAGCCCAAACTGACTGAGTGATATACCTGTATCAGCGCACAGCCCAAACTGACTGGGTGATATACCTGTATCAGCGCACAGCCCAAACTGACTGGGTGATATACCTGTATCAGCGCACAGCCCAAACTGTCTAGGTGATATACCTGTATCAGCGCACAGCCCAAACTGACTGAGTGATATACCTGTATCAGCGCACAGCCCAAACTGACTGAGTGATATACCTGTATCAGCGCACAGCCCAAACTGTCTAGGTGATATACCTGTATCAGCGCACAGCCCAAACTGTCTGGGTGATATACCTGTATCAGCGCACAGCCCAAACTGACTGAGTGATATACCTGTATCAGCGCACAGCCCAAACTGACTGGGTGATATACCTGTATCAGCGCACAGCCCAAACTGACTGGGTGATATACCTGTATCAGCGCACAGCCCAAACTGTCTAGGTGATATACCTGTATCAGCGCACAGCCCAAACTGACTGAGTGATATACCTGTATCAGCGCACAGCCCAAACTGACTGAGTGATATACCTGTATCAGCGCACAGCCCAAACTGTCTAGGTGATATACCTGTATCAGCGCACAGCCCAAACTGTCTGGGTGATATACCTGTATCAGCGCACAGCCCAAACTGACTGAGTGATATACCTGTATCAGCGCACAGCCCAAACTGTCTGGGTGATATACCTGTATCAGCGCACAGCCCAAACTGACTGGGTGATATACCTGTATCAGCGCACAGCCCAAACTGTCTGGGTGATATACCTGTATCAGCGCACAGCCCAAACGGACTGGGTGTCCGGTGGGTGTGATCATCAGTATTGTATAGAACATAGATGTATTTAATAGAATAACCATAATTTACTATGCACTAGCTATGTCCCGCGGCTTTAATCACGTTAAACTAGGTATATGCCAATTTCAGGTTCTAAACTATTAATTTTCATCCGAATTCTCTTACAGAATAACACACACACACCCCCCACACAAACCCCTACACACATATACACACATATACAAAATCTTTTAAATAGGTTTATACTATTAGTACGATTCATAGTTTTATATTAAAAAAAGTAAGAAAAAAATAAAATAAAATGACATAATTGAGACGAGTAATTATTCAACTAAATGATAAGGTACATAGCTAATTCAATCAATCTGATTCTTCGTAACTCAGTAAATATCATCCCAATCCTTCTGATGACACACCTGTTCGCCGTTTAGACCTCTCGCATACCATGTTAAAAGAAGAGGTTGGACGACCTGGTCCAGAAAGTACTCCGTAGAATATCTCAAATGCCTCATTTTTGTTCAGCCGAGCTGATTGCCTTGTATAAAATAAATCTTTCCTCCGACCGGCCTCAAAGTCAATGAATTTTATTAAAACGTCCTGACACCTTGCTTCGAGTTGCACTTTCTAGGTTTGGAGGGTAGGTAGTCTTCAAAATTATCAGCTCTAGCAAATTCTGGCCCTTTTTAACCGACTTCAAAAAAAGAAGGAGGTTATCAATTCGACACGTATGTATGTATATATGTAATATTATTGGAACAGTCGTAAACTGAATTATGATAATCTGTTAGGGCTTCCAATCAAATATAAAAATTTCATAGGTGTATGCATATTTGTATGTTAGTATGTTTGTATGAATGTTTGTCCACGCATTTCTCCGAAACTAGTATTGGATAGTGATTGTGTTTTTTATTAGCTTACATTTAATTCAACTTAGAGAACAGTGCAAGTTTCATGAAAATCGGTTCAGTAGTTATCAAGAGATGGACTAATACGTGTGACGGCTTTGCTTACTGATGCGTGGAAAACATCTCAAAACCTTGGTCAAGTTCTAGTGCAGTATTTACAACAAAACTTTTACTATTTATTACAAACAAATATTCCAGTTTTTGCTTAAAACTAAAAATTACGAAAAAATTTAAAAAATTAAATCGACTTCATAATTAAATTAAACTAAAAATTATGAAATAAGTAACTATAATTTTGGAAGTCGGTGGCCAAACCTCAAACACAGATCCAAAGCCACCGACTTCCGAGATTAAAGTTATTTTTCACTTTGTTGTAGTGTTTTGTTTTGGAAGTCGGTTGTTTTTTTTTTTTTTTGCAAAAAAGTTTTTTATTACAACTTTGACATGTTTTGACTTTGACTCCCCACTACTGGACTAGCTGACGCTCAGATCTCTTATGCACCAAGGGAAAACTCTTATTGTTCACATTTTCAGCCGGTATAAAATAACTTGTTCAAACTAACGCCTCCGCCCCGACTATCTAAATATATTTAGTATGGATTGCAGAAGAGCGTCACCTCGGTGGAGCTCCGGGGCTCGAGGTGCAGCGGCACACTCTGCAGGCGGGTGGCGGCGCGTGTGTCGCAGCCGTAGGCGGTGATGTAGGGCGCCAGTTCGTGCTCCGCCCCGACTATCTAAATATATTTAGTATGGATTGCAGAAGAGCGTCACCTCGGTGGAGCTCCGGGGCTCGAGGTGCAGCGGCACACTCTGCAGGCGGGTGGCGGCGCGTGTGTCGCAGCCGTAGGCGGTGATGTAGGGCGCCAGTTCGTGCTCCGCCCCGACTATCTAAATATATTTAGTATGGATTGCAGAAGAGCGTCACCTCGGTGGAGCTCCGGGGCTCGAGGTGCAGCGGCACACTCTGCAGGCGGGTGGCGGCGCGTGTGTCGCAGCCGTAGGCGGTGATGTAGGGCGCCAGTTCGTGCTCCGCCCCGACTATCTAAATATATTTAGTATGGATTGCAGAAGAGCGTCACCTCGGTGGAGCTCCGGGGCTCGAGGTGCAGCGGCACACTCTGCAGGCGGGTGGCGGCGCGTGTGTCGCAGCCGTAGGCGGTGATGTAGGGCGCCAGTTCGTGCTCCGCCCCGACTATCTAAATATATTTAGTATGGATTGCAGAAGAGCGTCACCTCGGTGGAGCTCCGGGGCTCGAGGTGCAGCGGCACACTCTGCAGGCGGGTGGCGGCGCGTGTGTCGCAGCCGTAGGCGGTGATGTAGGGCGCCAGTTCGTGCTCCGCCCCGACTATCTAAATATATTTAGTATGGATTGCAGAAGAGCGTCACCTCGGTGGAGCTCCGGGGCTCGAGGTGCAGCGGCACACTCTGCAGGCGGGTGGCGGCGCGTGTGTCGCAGCCGTAGGCGGTGATGTAGGGCGCCAGTTCGTGCTCCGCCCCGACTATCTAAATATATTTAGTATGGATTGCAGAAGAGCGTCACCTCGGTGGAGCTCCGGGGCTCGAGGTGCAGCGGCACACTCTGCAGGCGGGTGGCGGCGCGTGTGTCGCAGCCGTAGGCGGTGATGTAGGGCGCCAGTTCGTGCTCCGCCCCGACTATCTAAATATATTTAGTATGGATTGCAGAAGAGCGTCACCTCGGTGGAGCTCCGGGGCTCGAGGTGCAGCGGCACACTCTGCAGGCGGGTGGCGGCGCGTGTGTCGCAGCCGTAGGCGGTGATGTAGGGCGCCAGTTCGTGCTCCGCCCCGACTATCTAAATATATTTAGTATGGATTGCAGAAGAGCGTCACCTCGGTGGAGCTCCGGGGCTCGAGGTGCAGCGGCACACTCTGCAGGCGGGTGGCGGCGCGTGTGTCGCAGCCGTAGGCGGTGATGTAGGGCGCCAGTTCGTGCTCCGCCCCGACTATCTAAATATATTTAGTATGGATTGCAGAAGAGCGTCACCTCGGTGGAGCTCCGGGGCTCGAGGTGCAGCGGCACACTCTGCAGGCGGGTGGCGGCGCGTGTGTCGCAGCCGTAGGCGGTGATGTAGGGCGCCAGTTCGTGCTCCGCCCCGACTATCTAAATATATTTAGTATGGATTGCAGAAGAGCGTCACCTCGGTGGAGCTCCGGGGCTCGAGGTGCAGCGGCACACTCTGCAGGCGGGTGGCGGCGCGTGTGTCGCAGCCGTAGGCGGTGATGTAGGGCGCCAGTTCGTCCTCCGCCCCCTCGGCGCCCTCGTCCTCGCCGGCGCCCGCGTGCTTGCACACGATGCACCATGGCGCTGCCGTTTCCATGCCCAACTTCAACACGCCGCTGCCCACGTTCAGCACTTGGAAGCGCTTGCGCACCCTACATCACAACGTTAATCCACACACAAATACCTCACTTCCAGCACGGAACACACGCATATCCACTAAAGAGCGCACGTACATTTGTTACATTATGCAATTGTAGTAAGATTTCTTTGATGACACAATCAAGTTGGTATCTATTTGCCGGCTGACCTGTAACTCAGGACCTCCTGCCTCAGACACCTTTCTCTATTTAAGATTGTGCATTTTATTAACCAGCGCCTGTAATATATTGTTGAGATGAATAAAGATTTATGATTATGATTGTATATCTCGTAGGTACTTATTGATCTCTACGCGACAGGACGGTGCAACTACATAATTTAGCTTTAAACAGATAATTTGATAAAAAACACCGAAACCTTAAAGCTTCATAGTAACTGCCTGTATTTATGATCACCTAAGCACTTCTCCGTAGGGCAGATGAAGCGCGCACAGTCGCACGCGCAGCTCGCGACAGGACAGCTGCAGATGGGGTGCGCGCGGTGCCTGCCGCAGCTGCACCGCCTGCGCTAATGGCTCGCCGCGCTGCCAGCACGGTCTGCACAACACACGCGCGTGCGCACTCAGAGTAAAGTTCGTAGACAGCAGTTTCCTGATACCGGTCACGTCGGGCTTCTTAAGACGGGTTCGTGTACTGTTTCTTCATGAGTTTTAGTCAAACATTTCTACATTAAATTTTAAAAATGTAGAAATATTTGCTAATTTTTTTTCATTGCATGCATTTCTGTAATTTGTATGGTGTATAGTATATAATGAAGAGTATTGTATCTATCTATCATTGCAAAGTTTCTCCCTTCAGCATTGTGAGTAGTGGTTCACTTTACCCCTTGTTGTCCATGGGCAGCAGACGCAGCAGCAGCGTGACGTCGGGCGCCAGCTCGAGCTCGTGCGCGGGCGCCGCGAGCGACACGCGCCACTCCGCCACGGCGCCCACGCACACCGTCTGCACCTCGGGCGACACCTGCGACAGGCCACAGGGAGGGCAAACTACAAAGTCAGCCTCAAAACATGGATACATGGACAAGTATTCATTTGAGTGTCCACAATCTGTTCCATAATATTGAATCAATGTGCTTTTTAGGGTTCAGTACCTCAAAAGGAAAAAACCGGAACCCTTGTAGGATCACGACTGGAGTTTACTTCGTAAGTACGATTGTCTTTGAACATGCAATATGCAAAGAGGGTAATTAATAACGTATCTCTTATAATATTGAAAGCATGAATGTATTTTTTTAATTCTATTCACATTAATTTCTCATATTGATACTGTACAGCGTCTTCACAATCTATACTAATATTATAAAGCTGAAGAATTTGATTGTTTGAACGCGCTTATCTCAGAAACTACTGGTTCGAATTGAAAAATTATTTTAGTGTTGAATAGCTCATTTATCGAGGAAGGCTATAGGCTAATAACATCACGCTACGAGTAATAGGAGCGGAGCAGCAACGAAAAATGTTGCGAAAACGGGGAAAATGTATTCCTTTTGAGTGCCTCCGTTGCGTGCGCTGCGTAAACGGTTAAAGTTACGTAAAAATCATGTGTTACGGAATTGTTCCCATTAAAAAGTTCAAAAAAAAAGTCCACGACAGCATATGTCTATCTTTTAAGGTTGGCTCACTATAACTTTTTTAATGGTAATCAAATTTGTTACAAGATAATGCATTTTTTGCGTAGGTGTTTTCATAAACATGGTATTAATCCTTATCCAAATAAATAGTTTCATAATCAAGGTTGATTAAATACATGCTAATTCCTATTTAAATTATTCGAATCCGACGTTTAGTTTAGAAATTACGACGCGTATGAAAATGCTTAAAGTAAGAAAAATGCGCTTAGTCTATTAGTTACCGACACATTTTATTTTTTTGACTGTTTGAGAGCGCTAATTTCTGTCACTACCAGTCGGATTTGAAAAATTCTTTTTGCATTTTTGCATTTTATAGCGCAAGTCTTGAGGAAGACTATAGCGTATGTAACATTACGCTAGGACTCTTAGAAGCCGAGCAAAAAGAATAAAAAGTAAGAATGAGCGCTAAGCGAAAACGAAGTAATAGCGCGGGCAGGCGATGCGATGCGACGGGATGGGTCTGGGAAACCAGAAATTTCACGCGGACGAAGTCGCGGACGGAAGCTAGTATGTTATATAAACAGTCCACTCAGACGAAAGAAATCATAGTAAAAATTTGAAAGAAAAAAAAAAGATTTTAAAGTGAAAGGTGCGCAAGGTGCCGCAGACAAACGTATCGCTTTTGAGTTAACGCGTGAATTAACTTCACTCTTCATCAAATTTTAACCTTTCCCCTTTCCCTATAGGTACTGTAGTGACCAGCCACGATACACAGGCAGGTCACCACGTAGATTGTCTGTAGGGTCGCGACTTCGAGGTGTGTTGGGGAATCTACGTAGAAATATGAACGCGGCAACACTATTTTTGTGATTTATTTGCTTCTATGAAAGCAACAATACATTATATGAGTAAGGCCACTCTCTCGACATAAAACAACATGAACATACGTCATCACATGACCATACGTCATCACATGACCATACGTCATCACATGACCATACGTCATCATATGACCATACGTCATCATATGACCATACGTCATCACATGACCATACGTCATCACATGACCATACGTCATCACATGACCATACGTCATCATATGACCATACGTCATCATATGACCATACGTCATCACATGACCATACGTCATCATATGACCATACGTTATCATATGACCATACGTCATCATATGACAATAATATACATTTATACTTATTCTAAATTCCAAACAAAACCAGTGTTTGTCTTATCAGCCAATGTCATAATCCGAAGAGGATTCATGCGGAAGGCAGGCTCGACTAAAGCATCTACAGTACCTTGAAGGTAGACGCAGCAGTATCACCAGCCCATGGCTTCTATAAAGAGGGACTGGCATTAAGCCACGTTTCGTCGATAGGAAACCACGTTTGCCCAGTCCTATGCATGTTTAGCTTCTCTCAAGAACTTAAACCGGGATAGAGCAATGTCAGTGCGCTCCATCAACACTTTTCTTTAGTCCGCTTTTTTAAATGAAAATCCTACCCTTTCAATACTTTCGCCAGTGAAAACTTCTGCCCACGAAACAAGCCACAGCCGCGAAGGGAAATAGTCAATTTCTTTAATGTTGGGAATTATTTTCTCAAGTAAAACCCCCCACCGTTTCGTTACTACAAGAACTATTGTATAACAGACAAGTAATGAGCAGTGAATACATTTTTCACATTACGCCCGTGTGTCGTTTGTGTCGTTAGTGACGTTTGTGTCGTTAGTGCTTGTAGCGTTTGTGTCGTTAGTGACGGTAGTGTCGTTAGTGCTTGTAGCGTTTGTGTCGTTAGTGACGTTAGTGTCGTTAGTGCTTGTAGCGTTTGTGTCGTTAGTGACGTTTGTGTCGTTAGTGCTTGTAGCGTTTGTGTCGTTAGTGACGTTAGTGTCGTTAGTGCTTGTAGCGTTTGTGTCGTTAGTGACGTTTGTGTCGTTAGTGCTTGTAGCGTTTGTGTCGTTAGTGACGGTAGTGTCGTTAGTGCTTGTAGCGTTTGTGTCGTTAGTGACGTTAGTGTCGTTAGTGCTTGTAGCGTTTGTGTCGTTAGTGACGTTTGTGTCGTTAGTGCTTGTAGCGTTTGTGTCGTTAGTGACGGTAGTGTCGTTAGTGCTTGTAGCGTTTGTGTCGTTAGTGCTTGTAGCGTTTGTGTCGTTAGTGCTTGTAGCGTTTGTGTCGTTAGTGACGTTAGTGTCGTTAGTGCTTGTAGCGTTTGTGTCGTTAGTGACGGTAGTGTCGTTAGTGCTTGTAGCGTTTGTGTCGTTAGTGACGTTAGTGTCGTTAGTGTCGTTAGTGCTTGTAGCGTTTGTGTCGTTAGTGCTTGTAGCGTTTGTGTCGTTAGTGCTTGTAGCGTTTGTGTCGTTAGTGCTTGTAGCGTTTGTGTCGTTAGTGACGGTAGTGTCGTTAGTGCTTGTAGCGTTTGTGTCGTTAGTGACGGTAGTGTCGTTAGTGCTTGTAGCGTTTGTGTCGTTAGTGCTTGTAGCGTTTGTGTCGTTAGTGCTTGTAGCGTTTGTGTCGTTAGTGCTTGTAGCGTTTGTGTCGTTAGTGACGTTAGTGCTTGTAGCGTTTGTGTCGTTAGTGCTTGTAGCGTTTGTGTCGTTAGTGCTTGTAGCGTTTGTGTCGTTAGTGCTTGTAGCGTTTGTGTCGTTAGTGCTTGTAGCGTTTGTGTCGTTAGTGCTTGTAGCGTTTGTGTCGTTAGTGCTTGTAGCGTTTGTGTCGTTAGTGCTTGTAGCGTTTGTGTCGTTAGTGCTTGTAGCGTTTGTGTCGTTAGTGCTTGTAGCGTTTGTGTCGTTAGTGCTTGTAGCGTTTGTGTCGTTAGTGCTTGTAGCGTTTGTGTCGTTAGTGCTTGTAGCGTTTGTGTCGTTAGTGCTTGTAGCGTTTGTGTCGTTAGTGCTTGTAGCGTTTGTGTCGTTAGTGCTTGTAGCGTTTGTGTCGTTAGTGACGTTAGTGCTTGTAGCGTTTGTGTCGTTAGTGCTTGTAGCGTTTGTGTCGTTAGTGCTTGTAGCGTTTGTGTCGTTAGTGCTTGTAGCGTTTGTGTCGTTAGTGCTTGTAGCGTTTGTGTCGTTAGTGCTTGTAGCGTTTGTGTCGTTAGTGACGTTAGTGCTTGTAGCGTTTGTGTCGTTAGTGACGTTAGTGCTTGTAGCGTTTGTGTCGTTAGTGCTTGTAGCGTTTGTGTCGTTAGTGCTTGTAGCGTTTGTGTCGTTAGTGACGTTAGTGCTTGTAGCGTTTGTGTCGTTAGTGCTTGTAGCGTTTGTGTCGTTAGTGCTTGTGTCGTTAGTGACGTTAGTGCTTGTAGCGTTTGTGTCGTTAGTGCTTGTAGCGTGTGTGTCGTTAGTGCTTGTAGCGTTTGTGTCGTTAGTGCTTGTAGCGTTTGTGTCGTTAGTGACGTTAGTGCTTGTAGCGTTTGTGTCGTTAGTGCTTGTAGCGTTTGTGTCGTTAGTGCTTGTAGCGTTTGTTTTGAGCACACTCCCCGAAGTATAATCTGTAGAAGACCGTCAAGCAGCAACCTTGCGGCGATGAGCCAAGCGTGAAGCTTGGCATCCACCAGTCTTACGTCGCCAATGAGCCTCTTAGCTCTGCATTCCACCGAGTCAAGCGCGGCAAGTTGGTATTTGGCCGAGCCATCCCAAAGGTGGCTGCAATACTCCATGCAGGATCGGACTTGCGCTTTGTAGAGAATTAAAATCTGTCCAGGCGTAAAGTATCGCTTCACCCTATTCAGGATGCCCAGCTTCTTGACTGCAGTTTGAGCTTTGTACTCGATGGTGGCACCGAAGTTGAGACATGATGTCAACTCCATGCCTAGGAGCTCGAGCCGATCAGTTACAGGAACAGATATACCCCGAAAAGTAGGAGTTTGATCGAAACGACTCCTTTTAGCGGTAAAAAGACACGCCTGTGTTTTGGTGGCATTAAAAGAGACCAAATTATCATCACCCCACTGAGAGACAAGGCTTAGGGTCAAATCTGTCCGCTCTACCATGGCCTCTCTCAAGGAACGAACTTCGGCCCCGCTGGTTTTTGCGCTGGACAAGTATCTCTCTGAAACTGTACTGTCATCTGCGTACCCAACAATACCAGACTGAAGCAGGTCATTGATGAAAAGAAAAAAGAGGAAAAGAGTTGCAGAGAGAACAGACCCCTGAGGAACTCCGGCATCAATAGCCATAAGGTCGGAAGAGCAGCCGTCAACGACTACTCTGATAGACCGTTCACTAAGGAAGTCTGATATCCAGCTACAAAAATCAGCAGGGATGCCATAAGCAGGAAGCTTGCTGAATAGACCAGCGTGCCAGACCTTGTCATAGGACCTGAATCTGTAGTACCAGAGCAAGTATCTGATGATATATTGACTGAAAAAGAAGTGACAATACCTGAATCAGATAGAAGGTATCCTTTAAGAGAACGCAGACAAGTCGATCGGTATGGGTGCAATGCTATGTATGCCAAGGAGAGCAATCTTGATGGTGATCCATTGACTATTACTGAAACGTCGGTGAGACCCGATGGTGACTTATGCCAAAAAGCGATAGATGATGAATTTATGTCACTAAAGAAGAACTAGACTTGGACGCTGGTGGATCCTCCAGCTGATAAAAAGCCTATCCAGTGCAAATGGGTATTCAAAATCAAGAGAGATAGCGACGGCAAGGTAACGAAGTACAAGGCTAGACTAGTAGCAAAAGGCTTCACACAGGTGTGTGGTGTAGACTATACTGAGACTTATTCTCCTGTAGTTAGCAGCTCTACTCTACGATTGTTGTTCTCGCTAGCTGTTGATTACGGTTGGTTTATTGACCAATGGGATGTCACGACTGCCTTTTGGTATGGCAAGATTAAAGAGGACTTTTACATGCTCCAACCGAAAGGAGCTGTAGTCAAAGGCCAAGAAACCAAGGTATGTAAGCTGCGGCGTTCTTTGTAGAGATTGAAACAAGCTTCGAATGCTTGGTTCAAGGAATTTGACAAAGAGATGTTGAATTTAGGCTTTGTACAATCAAAAATAGAACCGTGTTTGTATCAAAAGCAGCTTAAAAACAATAAGAAGTTAATTGTCGTTATTTACGTAGATGACCTTTTCATTTTTAGAAATTGTGAACAAGAAAAGCAAAAATTAAAAACCGGTTTGCTTGACAAGTTTAAAGTGAAAGATTTTGGCGCGGCTAGGCATGTTTTAGGCATGAGGCTGAGGAGAGATAAAGATTTTATTTGTCTAGATCAGCAACAGTTCATTTTGGATATTTTGAATGAGTTTAACATGACAGAACCTAAACCAGTTTCAACCCCAATGGAAGTCGGTATAAAGGAGATTGCCCGTTTTGTAAAAGAAGCTCGGTCCCAGTGGGAAATTGTTGTGCCCTGAAGATTTTTATTTTACATAATTGTAAAAATATTGTATTTTCATAATCATAAACCATTTTTCATTTATTCACCCGGGTTCAAGAGATATCATTGTATTTCTGTTGTAAACATCTAGGTTATAATTCGAAATTGACATTGACATTTCTTTGTACAACAACAAAAACAACTTTGTTAATAAGGCGTTTTCTAAATACATTTAGCTATTATGTTTGTGTCTATAACTTTTGTAAACATCTATTATTTATCATAGTTTTCGTCAACAAAAATACTTACAAAAACTCATATTTGGCCTACACCTATCTTTGTTCAGTTCAGATGTACAATAATACGTATGAAAAGGACAGGGATAATATTATTCTACCTCATCGAGAAAACAAAATGCTAACACAGTAGCGTGTAAGTTGTCAAATGTTGAGGTCTAAATCTAAATGTTGAGAACTGCCAATTGGTTATATATATTTAAAAATAATTGTTTTTTATTATTTAATTATCGTTTTATTTTGATATCGATTACTCAATTGATTAAGAGACGTCTATTTATTAGTTATTTAATTCTTTGATACCTGGCAACTTTTTTTTTTGTATCTCAATCAAACGGATGTCGACGTAATGTTTAACTATTAATTAAATTTAACTTTATTCCTAGGGTGAAAGTAATTGTATAAAAACACCCTGTACACAAAAAAATAAATAATATTTTTAGGTTATCATTCCAATCAGGTTCACGATACCACAAAAGGGACCTGCTCCGTAGCAATCTCCTTTAGAAAGATTAACAAATTCCCATAGCGATGTTCTATATCAAAGCTTAATAGGGTGTCTAAACTATTTCGCATGTAATACGCGACCAGCCGATCTATTCTGTAAACATCACACCGTAAGCACTTAGGTGAAGTGAGTTTGAAGTGAGCTCAATCCTTAGTAGAGTAAGGTGGGATGACAGTTCACATCACGCTCACTTCACCTAAATTTTCACGGTGGGATCGTTACAGAATAGCACTACAGACATAGCACATGCGGTGACTTTCACAATTTTAATTCGTGTTATGATGAAATACATTTTAAATGTGCGAAACGGGTCTTAAGGTATTTAAAGGGTACGTCTAACCTTTGTCTCACTTTTAGGAAGTCTAGAGTATTTAGACTTACGAGGCTACGTTGCTGCAGATGGGGGGGGGGGGGCACTTGATAGAAAGTCTTTCACAGGATTAATTTTCAACTTAGGTAAAAATACAGTGTGAGTCTTTATAATCTGCACATATCGAAATGAGGGAATCTATGCTTAATTTTATCGACGGAAAAAATGTTAAAAAAAATCTAAATATTTATTAATATTTTTTATGGATTTTTAAAAAAAATTGTTTGCTTTTGTGACCCCAGTGTATACAAAACTGTGTAACTTTTAAACTAAACGATTTATCACGATGAAACAAACTCCATAATGTTTGGAAGTAATTAGGTGTCGTCATAAAATAAAAATTATGGAAAAAAAATAGCCATAATCAAATATAAACATTTTTTTTTGGCAAAAATCTGATTTTTTTTCATTAATTTTTACAAAAATTGTAAAATTTCTCAATAACATGCCCCCATCACCTTCTTTTTTTATAACTTTAAGTTATTCTTCATTGTATTAGGAACCTAACGGTAAAAATTGCATGTTTTTAACTCAACCCCAACATTTTTTATCAAATGTCAAAGAAAGGCCCAACGCATAGCTACGCACATTGTTTAGCAGGTAGATAAACTTTTTTTT
Organism: Fissipunctia ypsillon; assembly: GCA_947568875.1. Taxonomy (NCBI): domain Eukaryota; kingdom Metazoa; phylum Arthropoda; class Insecta; order Lepidoptera; family Noctuidae; genus Fissipunctia; species Fissipunctia ypsillon. The sequence goes on along the minus strand of OX387657.1, from coordinate 24,185,429 downwards.
GTTAACTTTGTTGTGAATGCGCGCGGGTCGTTTCAAAGATGGCACTCCGAACGCGGAATCGTATTGTTCTCATAAGGGTGGTTTGTTTGGGATGATAATTAATGCAAAAGAGTTCAATTGAAACCCATTTATTATTAAATACAAAATTTAATGCATCAGGTTCTCAAAATGTCCACCTCGTTGTTGTAAACACAAAGCCGCGCGAATTAGAATTTGGTGTGTCGCTCTCCTTATCATTTCGGGATCATTGCGAATATCATTCGCACAGTTTATTATGCGGTCACGCAAATCGGCCTCACTGTTGATGGGGGTACTGTAGACGCGTTGCTTCATGGTCCCCCATAGGAAATAATCAAGGGGCGTCAAATCGGGTGAACGCGCAGGCCACCCTACAGGTCCTTGCCGGCCGATCCATTTGTCATGATAATTTTCGTTTAAAAATCTTCTTACATTTGTAGCGTAATGGGCAGGACATCCGTCCATCTGAAGAAACATCCTTTGACGCACAGCCAGTGGGACATCTTCCAATAACTGAGGCATATCATCTCTCAATAGACTTAAAAATCTTTCACCAGTCAACGTTCTCGGCAATATGACTGGTCCAATCAACATGTTATCGATAAGACCAGCCCAAACATTTATCGAAAATCTTACTTGGAAAGTAGATGACCGTTTCAGTTTCGGGTTTTCACCTGCGCGGCACCATCTGTGTAAATTTCGACAGTTAGTAATACCGTCTCTAGTGAATGTCGCTTCGTCCATCCATAGTATTTTTCTTGGAAAGTTTGGGTTTGCTCTGGTTTTTCTTTGAATCCATGTGGACATCACACACCTTGGACGCCAGTCTACGTCTTCATGTAGATGTTGCACCCTTTGATAGTGATAAGGATGCAATCCTTCTTTCTTTAAAATACGCCACACTGATTTTTGGGATATTCCGTGACGAAGAGCCAGTCGTCTAGTACTTATGGATGGATCAGCAAACAAATCACTTAATACTGCTTGTTCAGTAGCCGCATCAATAATTACTTGAGGTGGCTCGCGACGATCTCTACTTGATCCAAGTCCAGTGATCGACAACCTTCTGTGAACTTCCTGGAAGTTTCGGGCAGATGGCACTGGTTGCCTGTTAGGATACGCAGCTATGTAAGCCGCGCGCGCAGCTCTGGCACTTCCTTGTCCCACTCCATAATAAAAATGTATGTCGGCGATGTGTGCCGGGGAAAATTCACTTAAACGCGGCATCATGTAGCAGCGAACGAAAATTATGAAAGTCCAGCGAACGAAAGTACCGAAACACATGTAGCAGCGGCGAATAATTCGGAGCGACTGCCAGTCTGACATCTGTCATAATTCAAGTTCCTTTGGCTGGCCCTACCTCCCCGACCTGCGCACATTCAAAAGAAAGTTTATCTACCTGCTAAACAATAGCTATGCGTTGGGCCTTTCTTTGACAGTTGATAAAAAATGTTGGGGTTGAGTTAAAAACATGCAATTTTTACCGTTAGGTTCCTAATACAATGAAGAATAACTTAAAGTTATAAAAAAAGAAGGTGATGGGGGCATGTTATTGAGAAATTTTACAATTTTTGTAAAAATTAATGAAAAAAAATCAGATTTTTGCCAAACAAAAATGTTTATTTTTAAATGTGGCTATTTTTTTTCCATAATTTTTATTTTATGACGACACCTAATTACTTCCAAACATTATAGAGTTTGTTTCATCGTGATAAATCGTTTAGTTTAAAAGTTACACAGTTTTGTATACACTGGGGTCACAAAAGCAAACAATTTTTTTTAAAAATCCATAAAAAATATAAATAAATATTTAGATTTTTTTTTACATTTTTTCCGTCGATAAAATTAAGCATAGATTCCCTCATTTCGATATGTGCACATTATAGAGTATAGAGAGTAGGAAGCAAGCGCCAGTATCCTTGTCCTCCACAGAGACAGAGTTCGTGGGATTGAGTCAAGCTTCGAAGGAAGCTCTTTATTTACGTCGTTTACTGAACAGCTTGACAGCTATGGGTATTAAAGAGGTAGTAATATATAATGACAATCAGTCGGCGTGTGAAATTGCAGCGAACAAAGTGATGCATAATAGGACAACGCATATAGATATCAAATTATCATTTTATTCGTGACTGTGTACTGGCTAACAAAGTTGAAATGAGGTACATACATGTCAACTGATAAAAGTGTTCACAGCCCGTAGCTTGGAGAATTTTTGAAGGATTTATCCCTGTCAAATTATTCTATTAAGGGGGCGAATGAAAGTTAGAAGTTTTGATGTTTTATGTTTTTTTTTTGAGTAATAGATAATTTTCTAAATGTAGTTTCATTATGGATGCTTTATTTTGTTAGATTTCTTCTGTTTATGTACTCTACTTTTAGCTACAGCGTAGTACAGTCGGACACAGAAGTGTTAGTGATCTAATTTTATGTACTGAGTACTGACAAGTACAGAAGTGATCACGCATGTGTAATAGATTAAGGGGGCGTATTGGAGGTCGCATATATGTATGCACTAGCCTGTGTGAATAATCATATTGACACAATATGTCTGTCACCGATTTAAAATAATCATATTGACACAATATGTCTGTCACCGATTTAAAATAATCATATTGACACAATATGTCTGTCACCGATTTAAAATAAGCATAGTTACGACTTGGTTTATGTTTTTGTACATTGTCACTTGTGTGTAACATATTGACCATGAATGAATATAGTAACTATCAGACCACTACTGCTCTTATTATTGCTACCATTATCCAATACATTATAGGCTGATTATTCATCATCATTCAGATACTAACATCTGATGCTGGACATAAGCGTCCCCGAGCACGGCCGCAGCGACCGGTCCCGAGCTGCTCGCAGCCAGCAGTTCTCGAACATGATTTAATGTCCAGACAAAAAGACAAGGAAGTTTGTTTGAGTAGAAGCCAACTCGTACGGTATAGATGGTGTCGTCCTGCTTGCCGTGGTCGGGCGCCAGATAGATGTCGAAGCCCGTGTCCACCTCGTCCGCGATGGAGCACGACTCGCCCTCCTCGGCCACCAGCTCCGCTACAGAACACACTCTTACATTATGTAGCACGTCATGACACACAACGAATTGTTTCGCTAACTCGGTTTATTCAGTTGAGGACAATTAATTAGGGTGTTTAATTGTCATGTTTTGTAATCAAACTGTACGGCAATATCATTAAGTCCAATAGTAAGAACACTCAACTTAGCACAAAGTCAGAGAGCTCGAGTTTAAGTCGGCGAGTCTCTTCCCGCCGACAGTTAATGCAAACACGCTACTTGGAATCTTCGGTGGTGAGTTCTAGTTACTGTTACCATCGAGAGGCACTACGGCGAGCGCGAAGATCACCTTAATATTTATTAAGCCTTCAAAATGATACCTATCAAAAATATTCTAGTCTTACGAATACGAAGGTGAAAAAATACTGTTGATCTAGGAATTGGATGATGGGATTCTAATGATAGTTCCGGCTCAGCTTGACGTCACCGTCAACCCTGATATCGCGCTAAGGGTGTGCATACTAATGAATTTAGCAGGTACGTACAGTCGAAGGCGGTGAGGCAGGGACAGCTGCGCGGCGGCGTGTCGCAGTAGCGCAGGTACAGGCGGAACGGCAGCGCGCTCTGCGGGAACTCTGCACAGAACACACAGGACACAGCCTGACGGGCGCGTTGTTCTGCAAGCTCGACGGAGTGTCCCCCTTTGACAATTCTTTGCGAAATATTATTAATATTTCCATACAGACCAGACAAATGATTCAATTCCTCGTTTCGTTTGGGTAAGTTTATTATAGTCATTGTTTACAAAATACTCCAGCCTCTTATGTGATTTCGTAAGAAATAGACGTTCAAAATTGCGAGTCGTAACAAATACGTTGGGATGAGGACTGGAAGCTAAGCGTGCTTGGCGTTAGGGTACACTCTCATAATGATAAAGTGTCGTCGCGCTCGATGAAACATTTCATATTACTTCCTCTCCTCTCGGCTCGTCTCCACTCACTTTTCTCTTGATTTCGCTCCCCGTTATTATAAAATTCCTATTTTATTCAGAAGAGTGTAATTTCATTTTCATCCAAGTAAAAAGATATTTTAATTAAAATTCTCCCTAGCGGACAATATTTTTCTTGATCAATTAAGAGATTAAACCCAAGAATTGCCATCTATACTAATATTATAAAGCTGAAGAGTTTGTTTGGTTGAACGCGCTAATCTCAGGAACTACTGATTCGAATTGAAAAATTCTTTTATTATTGGGTAGCCCATTTATCGAGGAAGGCTATAGGCTATATAACATCACGTTATGATACGCAGCAATAAATAAAAAACACGAAGCATGCAAGTTTAAACATCATCATCATCTTCCTGCCCTTATCCCGTCTTATTTGGGGTCGGCGCAACACGTTTTTTTCTTCCATTCTGTCCTGTCACTCGTCAAACTATCAAAGTTTAAACAATATACCTATTTAAAAAAACGATAGTAAAACAGTATCAGCACGTAAACTGAAAAAAGTTAGTTTTTATCTCTTCTCTTGCCGGATCTACTTCCATCAACTGCACATAATACACCAGAACCAGCCATATCATGAGAATTCGAAACTAAGCATCAGTCAGGTCGACCGAAATACATGCGTACGTACGCGCCTCGCGGCTGTCGGCTACCCACTGAGCAATGTGCTGCGTGCGGCCCGGCGGCCGGTAGGTAGTTAGTGCGCGTAAGTACATGGAGTGATTTATCTGGTAATCTGTGGCGACGGGTCGGGGGACGAGGGAGTTTTATTAAAATGTGGCTGTTATTTTAGTATATTGTGTATCTTACGACTTCTACGCGAACAAAAAATAAATAAAAACAAAAATTACGTTTTTTTTTACGAAATAGACATGAATAAATACTGGGTGGCGCAAAAGTCACGACAGGCTTTTAAAAATAAAAAAATACATGTGCACTGACATTTAATTTCTTTTTTTTAACAAATTATAAAATAAATTTTGGAGATTTATCGTGGATAATTTTCACCGCTATCCAACATACCAAAATAATAGAATCTTGTTTTGAACATCATCGGTAAATTATTCAAACCCAGCGAGCATATCGCCGCCAGCGAGCATATCGCCGCCAGCGAGCGTATCGCCGCCATTTCCATCTGCGTAACTGTCCCTCAGACCCCATGATGCGACGGTTGGTGGCACGTTTTCAGCAGACAGGTTCAGTGCCCGATCTCTCACAGCCTATCGAGCGTACAGTCTGGTGTTGGGAGGGATTGTGCCCTATTTTGTTGAAGCTGACGACGGCAATGTTATCGTGGATGGCTTTAGATATCGGAATTAGATTGAAATTTTTTTAACGCCACCTTATGTCGACGGTCCAGAGATGTGGTTACAACAAGATGAAGCCACAGCGCATACGGTTCGAGCCAATGACTGTCTTAAGGCAGACTTTCGGCGAACGTTTAATCTCGAGATTTCTAACATTTCAGATTATTTTCTCAGGGGTTATTTCAAAGACAAGGAGTACGTTAATAAACCCAGGACAATCGAGCAACTGAAAGCAAACATCCGAGCTGAAATAAGATTGCTAACTCCTCATGTTCTGAGGAAAGTAATGAGAAGTACTCTCGAAAGGGTCTTTGTGAGGCTAAATGGTGGTCATTTTCGGGACGTAATATTTAAAACCTAACTCGAAAATATCTCCATGAGTTTTATTTTATTGTCTTATAACAATTAACGAAGTAGTTGCGACCCTTTCCTGATTTATGCGCCAACCTGTACAATTGTAGATTATTTTCTAAAGTTTAACTGCGCATTTAGAAAGAAGTCTTCGTGTTTATCAAATTAATCTCCAGTATCAAATGAATATTCAGTTGAAAGTAACTTTGTTTATAGCGCGTGTGTGTGCATATGCGCGCGTGCGCACGTATGCGCGTGTGTGTGTGTGCTTTCACCATAGGCAACGGCTGTGTAGGCGTGCACGGTGAGCGGTGCGCGGGACACGTTGGTAGCGCGCAACACGCGCTCGCTGTCTGATGCCGACGTCCTGCAAGCAGAACACTGTTCAAACTCAAATTGTCTTACGTTTTTTGTAAGTTACGCTTGTGGTAAGCGAGAGGAAAAATAATACTAATATATCAAGTATTTTCCTTTTTTCGATTGGTCAAAGAAATTGTGGAGGTAATAAAACGAAATAACATTGGAGACCGTGAAAGTGGTCCAAAAGAAGAAACAACAATCCTACAATAACATGGAGTGCGCGAGCGCACGTGTCGTCCCTCGTATGTCAGAGAATGGTCCAATAAAAGAAACAACAATCCTACAATAACATAGAGTGCGCGAGCGCACGTGTCGTCCCTCGTCTGTCAGAGAATGGTCCAATAAAAGAAACAACAATCCTACAATAACATAGAGTGCGCGAGCGCACGTGTCGTCCCTCGTCTGTCAGAGAATGGTCCAATAAAAGAAACAACAATCCTACAATAACATAGAGTGCGCGAGCGCACGTGTCGTCCCTCGTCTGTCAGAGAATGGTCCAATAAAAGAAACAACAATCCTACAATAACATGGAGTGCGCGAGCGCACGTGTCGTCCCTCGTATGTCAGAGAATGGTCCAATAAAAGAAACAACAATCCTACAATAACATGGAGTGCGCGAGCGCACGTGTCGTCCCTCGTATGTCAGAGAATGGTCCAATAAAAGAAACAACAATCCTACAATAACATGGAGTGCGCGAGCGCACGTGTCGTCCCTCGTATGTCAGAGAATGGTCCAAAAGAAGAAACAACAATCCTACAATAACATGGAGTGCGCGAGCGCACGTGTCGTCCCTCGTCTGTCAGAGAATGGTCCAATAAAAGAAACAACAATCCTACAATAACATAGAGTGCGCGAGCGCACGTGTCGTCCCTCGTCTGTCAGAGAATGGTCCAATAAAAGAAACAACAATCCTACAATAACATGGAGTGCGCGAGCGCACGTGTCGTCCCTCGTATGTCAGAGAATGGTCCAATAAAAGAAACAACAATCCTACAATAACATGGAGTGCGCGAGCGCACGTGTCGTCCCTCGTCTGTCAGAGAATGGTCCAATAAAAGAAACAACAATCCTACAATAACATGGAGTGCGCGAGCGCACGTGTCGTCCCTCGTATGTCAGAGAATGGTCCAATAAAAGAAACAACAATCCTACAATAACATGGAGTGCGCGAGCGCACGTGTCGTCCCTCGTCTGTCAGAGAATGGTCCAATAAAAGAAACAACAATCCTACAATAACATGGAGTGCGCGAGCGCACGTGTCGTCCCTCGTATGTCAGAGAATGGTCCAATAAAAGAAACAACAATCCTACAATAACATGGAGTGCGCGAGCGCACGTGTCGTCCCTCGTCTGTCAGAGAATGGTCCAATAAAAGAAACAACAATCCTACAATAACATAGAGTGCGCGAGCGCACGTGTCGTCCCTCGTCTGTCAGAGAATGGTCCAATAAAAGAAACAACAATCCTACAATAACATGGAGTGCGCGAGCGCACGTGTCGTCCCTCGTATGTCAGAGAATGGTCCAATAAAAGAAACAACAATCCTACAATAACATGGAGTGCGCGAGCGCACGTGTCGTCCCTCGTATGTCAGAGAATGGTCCAAAAGAAGAAACAACAATCCTACAATAACATGGAGTGCGCGAGCGCACGTGTCGTCCCTCGTCTGTCAGAGAATGGTCCAATAAAAGAAACAACAATCCTACAATAACATAGAGTGCGCGAGCGCACGTGTCGTCCCTCGTCTGTCAGAGAATGGTCCAATAAAAGAAACAACAATCCTACAATAACATGGAGTGCGCGAGCGCACGTGTCGTCCCTCGTATGTCAGAGAATGGTCCAATAAAAGAAACAACAATCCTACAATAACATGGAGTGCGCGAGCGCACGTGTCGTCCCTCGTCTGTCAGAGAATGGTCCAATAAAAGAAACAACAATCCTACAATAACATGGAGTGCGCGAGCGCACGTGTCGTCCCTCGTATGTCAGAGAATGGTCCAATAAAAGAAACAACAATCCTACAATAACATGGAGTGCGCGAGCGCACGTGTCGTCCCTCGTATGTCAGAGAATGGTCCAATAAAAGAAACAACAATCCTACAATAACATGGAGTGCGCGAGCGCACGTGTCGTCCCTCGTATGTCAGAGAATGGTCCAATAAAAGAAACAACAATCCTACAATAACATGGAGTGCGCGAGCGCACGTGTCGTCCCTCGTATGTCAGAGAATGGTCCAATAAAAGAAACAACAATCCTACAATAACATAGAGTGCGCGAGCGCACGTGTCGTCCCTCGTATGTCAGAGAATGGTCCAATAAAAGAAACAACAATCCTACAATAACATGGAGTGCGCGAGCGCACGTGTCGTCCCTCGTATGTCAGAGAATGGTCCAATAAAAGAAACAACAATCCTACAATAACATGGAGTGCGCGAGCGCACGTGTCGTCCCTCGTATGTCAGAGAATGGTCCAATAAAAGAAACAACAATCCTACAATAACATGGAGTGCGCGAGCGCACGTGTCGTCCCTCGTATGTCAGAGAATGGTCCAATAAAAGAAACAACAATCCTACAATAACATGGAGTGCGCGAGCGCACGTGTCGTCCCTCGTATGTCAGAGAATGGTCCAATAAAAGAAACAACAATCCTACAATAACATGGAGTGCGCGAGCGCACGTGTCGTCCCTCGTATGTCAGAGAATGGTCCAATAAAAGAAACAACAATCCTACAATAACATAGAGTGCGCGAGCGCACGTGTCGTCCCTCGTATGTCAGAGAATGGTCCAATAAAAGAAACAACAATCCTACAATAACATGGAGTGCGCGAGCGCACGTGTCGTCCCTCGTATGTCAGAGAATGGTCCAATAAAAGAAACAACAATCCTACAATAACATAGAGTGCGCGAGCGCACGTGTCGTCCCTCGTATGTCAGAGAATGGTCCAATAAAAGAAACAACAATCCTACAATAACATAGAGTGCGCGAGCGCACGTGTCGTCCCTCGTATGTCAGAGAATGGTCCAATAAAAGAAACAACAATCCTACAATAACATAGAGTGCGCGAGCGCACGTGTCGTCCCTCGTATGTCAGAGAATGGTCCAATAAAAGAAACAACAATCCTACAATAACATGGAGTGCGCGAGCGCACGTGTCGTCCCTCGTATGTCAGAGAATGGTCCAATAAAAGAAACAACAATCCTACAATAACATAGAGTGCGCGAGCGCACGTGTCGTCCCTCGTATGTCAGAGAATGGTCCAATAAAAGAAACAACAATCCTACAATAACATAGAGTGCGCGAGCGCACGTGTCGTCCCTCGTATGTCAGAGAATGGTCCAATAAAAGAAACAACAATCCTACAATAACATAGAGTGCGCGAGCGCACGTGTCGTCCCTCGTATGTCAGAGAATGGTCCAATAAAAGAAACAACAATCCTACAATAACATGGAGTGCGCGAGCGCACGTGTCGTCCCTCGTATGTCAGAGAATGGTCCAATAAAAGAAACAACAATCCTACAATAACATGGAGTGCGCGAGCGCACGTGTCGTCCCTCGTATGTCAGAGAATGGTCCAATAAAAGAAACAACAATCCTACAATAACATGGAGTGCGCGAGCGCACGTGTCGTCCCTCGTATGTCAGAGAATGGTCCAATAAAAGAAACAACAATCCTACAATAACATAGAGTGCGCGAGCGCACGTGTCGTCCCTCGTATGTCAGAGAATGGTCCAATAAAAGAAACAACAATCCTACAATAACATAGAGTGCGCGAGCGCACGTGTCGTCCCTCGTATGTCAGAGAATGGTCCAATAAAAGAAACAACAATCCTACAATAACATAGAGTGCGCGAGCGCACGTGTCGTCCCTCGTATGTCAGAGAATGGTCCAATAAAAGAAACAACAATCCTACAATAACATGGAGTGCGCGAGCGCACGTGTCGTCCCTCGTATGTCAGAGAATGGTCCAATAAAAGAAACAACAATCCTACAATAACATAGAGTGCGCGAGCGCACGTGTCGTCCCTCGTATGTCAGAGAATGGTCCAATAAAAGAAACAACAATCCTACAATAACATGGAGTGCGCGAGCGCACGTGTCGTCCCTCGTATGTCAGAGAATGGTCCAATAAAAGAAACAACAATCCTACAATAACATGGAGTGCGCGAGCGCACGTGTCGTCCCTCGTATGTCAGAGAATGGTCCAATAAAAGAAACAACAATCCTACAATAACATAGAGTGCGCGAGCGCACGTGTCGTCCCTCGTATGTCAGAGAATGGTCCAATAAAAGAAACAACAATCCTACAATAACATAGAGTGCGCGAGCGCACGTGTCGTCCCTCGTATGTCAGAGAATGGTCCAATAAAAGAAACAACAATCCTACAATAACATAGAGTGCGCGAGCGCACGTGTCGTCCCTCGTATGTCAGAGAATGGTCCAATAAAAGAAACAACAATCCTACAATAACATGGAGTGCGCGAGCGCACGTGTCGTCCCTCGTATGTCAGAGAATGGTCCAATAAAAGAAACAACAATCCTACAATAACATGGAGTGCGCGAGCGCACGTGTCGTCCCTCGTATGTCAGAGAATGGTCCAATAAAAGAAACAACAATCCTACAATAACATGGAGTGCGCGAGCGCACGTGTCGTCCCTCGTATGTCAGAGAATGGTCCAATAAAAGAAACAACAATCCTACAATAACATAGAGTGCGCGAGCGCACGTGTCGTCCCTCGTATGTCAGAGAATGGTCCAATAAAAGAAACAACAATCCTACAATAACATAGAGTGCGCGAGCGCACGTGTCGTCCCTCGTATGTCAGAGAATGGTCCAATAAAAGAAACAACAATCCTACAATAACATAGAGTGCGCGAGCGCACGTGTCGTCCCTCGTATGTCAGAGAATGGTCCAATAAAAGAAACAACAATCCTACAATAACATGGAGTGCGCGAGCGCACGTGTCGTCCCTCGTATGTCAGAGAATGGTCCAATAAAAGAAACAACAATCCTACAATAACATGGAGTGCGCGAGCGCACGTGTCGTCCCTCGTATGTCAGAGAATGGTCCAATAAAAGAAACAACAATCCTACAATAACATGGAGTGCGCGAGCGCACGTGTCGTCCCTCGTATGTCAGAGAATGGTCCAATAAAAGAAACAACAATCCTACAATAACATGGAGTGCGCGAGCGCACGTGTCGTCCCTCGTATGTCAGAGAATGGTCCAATAAAAGAAACAACAATCCTACAATAACATGGAGTGCGCGAGCGCACGTGTCGTCCCTCGTATGTCAGAGAATGGTCCAATAAAAGAAACAACAATCCTACAATAACATGGAGTGCGCGAGCGCACGTGTCGTCCCTCGTATGTCAGAGAATGGTCCAATAAAAGAAACAACAATCCTACAATAACATAGAGTGCGCGAGCGCACGTGTCGTTCCTCGTATGTCAGAGAATGGTCCAATAAAAGAAACAACAATCCTACAATAACATGGAGTGCGCGAGCGCACGTGTCGTCCCTCGTATGTCAGAGAATGGTCCAATAAAAGAAACAACAATCCTACAATAACATAGAGTGCGCGAGCGCACGTGTCGTCCCTCGTATGTCAGAGAATGGTCCAATAAAAGAAACAACAATCCTACAATAACATAGAGTGCGCGAGCGCACGTGTCGTCCCTCGTATGTCAGAGAATGGTCCAATAAAAGAAACAACAATCCTACAATAACATGGAGTGCGCGAGCGCACGTGTCGTCCCTCGTATGTCAGAGAATGGTCCAATAAAAGAAACAACAATCCTACAATAACATAGAGTGCGCGAGCGCACGTGTCGTCCCTCGTATGTCAGAGAATGGTCCAATAAAAGAAACAACAATCCTACAATAACATAGAGTGCGCGAGCGCACGTGTCGTCCCTCGTATGTCAGAGAATGGTCCAATAAAAGAAACAACAATCCTACAATAACATAGAGTGCGCGAGCGCACGTGTCGTCCCTCGTATGTCAGAGAATGGTCCAATAAAAGAAACAACAATCCTACAATAACATGGAGTGCGCGAGCGCACGTGTCGTCCCTCGTATGTCAGAGAATGGTCCAATAAAAGAAACAACAATCCTACAATAACATAGAGTGCGCGAGCGCACGTGTCGTCCCTCGTATGTCAGAGAATGGTCCAATAAAAGAAACAACAATCCTACAATAACATAGAGTGCGCGAGCGCACGTGTCGTCCCTCGTATGTCAGAGAATGGTCCAATAAAAGAAACAACAATCCTACAATAACATGGAGTGCGCGAGCGCACGTGTCGTCCCTCGTATGTCAGAGAATGGTCCAATAAAAGAAACAACAATCCTACAATAACATGGAGTGCGCGAGCGCACGTGTCGTCCCTCGTATGTCAGAGAATGGTCCAATAAAAGAAACAACAATCCTACAATAACATGGAGTGCGCGAGCGCACGTGTCGTCCCTCGTATGTCAGAGAATGGTCCAATAAAAGAAACAACAATCCTACAATAACATGGAGTGCGCGAGCGCACGTGTCGTCCCTCGTATGTCAGAGAATGGTCCAATAAAAGAAACAACAATCCTACAATAACATGGAGTGCGCGAGCGCACGTGTCGTCCCTCGTATGTCAGAGAATGGTCCAATAAAAGAAACAACAATCCTACAATAACATGGAGTGCGCGAGCGCACGTGTCGTCCCTCGTATGTCAGAGAATGGTCCAATAAAAGAAACAACAATCCTACAATAACATGGAGTGCGCGAGCGCACGTGTCGTCCCTCGTATGTCAGAGAATGGTCCAATAAAAGAAACAACAATCCTACAATAACATGGAGTGCGCGAGCGCACGTGTCGTCCCTCGTATGTCAGAGAATGGTCCAATAAAAGAAACAACAATCCTACAATAACATGGAGTGCGCGAGCGCACGTGTCGTCCCTCGTATGTCAGAGAATGGTCCAATAAAAGAAACAACAATCCTACAATAACATGGAGTGCGCGAGCGCACGTGTCGTCCCTCGTATGTCAGAGAATGGTCCAATAAAAGAAACAACAATCCTACAATAACATGGAGTGCGCGAGCGCACGTGTCGTCCCTCGTATGTCAGAGAATGGTCCAATAAAAGAAACAACAATCCTACAATAACATGGAGTGCGCGAGCGCACGTGTCGTCCCTCGTATGTCAGAGAATGGTCCAATAAAAGAAACAACAATCCTACAATAACATGGAGTGCGCGAGCGCACGTGTCGTCCCTCGTATGTCAGAGAATGGTCCAATAAAAGAAACAACAATCCTACAATAACATGGAGTGCGCGAGCGCACGTGTCGTCCCTCGTATGTCAGAGAATGGTCCAAAAAAAGAAACAACAATCCTACAATAACATGGAGTGCGCGAGCGCACGTGGCGTCCCTCGTATGTCAGAGAATGGTCCAATAAAAGAAACAACAATCCTACAATAACATGGAGTGCGCGAGCGCACGTGTCGTCCCTCGTATGTCAGAGAATGGTCCAAAAAAAGAAACAACAATCCTACAATAACATGGAGTGCGCGAGCGCACGTGGCGTCCCTCGTATGTCAGAGAATGGTCCAATAAAAGAAACAACAATCCTACAATAACATGGAGTGCGCGAGCGCACGTGTCGTCCCTCGTATGTCAGAGAATGGTCCAAAAAAAGAAACAACAATCCTACAATAACATGGAGTGCGCGAGCGCACGTGGCGTCCCTCGTATGTCAGAGAATGGTCCAAAAAAAGAAACAACAATCCTACAATAACATGGAGTGCGCGAGCGCACGTGTCGTCCCTCGTATGTCAGAGAATGGTCCAAAAAAAGAAACAACAATCCTACAATAACATGGAGTGCGCGAGCGCACGTGGCGTCCCTCGTATGTCAGAGAATGGTCCAATAAAAGAAACAACAATCCTACAATAACATGGAGTGCGCGAGCGCACGTGTCGTCCCTCGTATGTCAGAGAATGGTCCAAAAAAAGAAACAACAATCCTACAATAACATGGAGTGCGCGAGCGCACGTGGCGTCCCTCGTATGTCAGAGAATGGTCCAAAAAAAGAAACAACAATCCTACAATAACATGGAGTGCGCGAGCGCACGTGTCGTCCCTCGTATGTCAGAGAATGGTCCAAAAAAAGAAACAACAATCCTACAATAACATGGAGTGCGCGAGCGCACGTGGCGTCCCTCGTATGTCAGAGAATGGTCCAAAAAAAGAAACAACAATCCTACAATAACATGGAGTGCGCGAGCGCACGTGTCGTCCCTCGTATGTCAGAGAATGGTCCAAAAAAAGAAACAACAATCCTACAATAACATGGAGTGCGCGAGCGCACGTGTCGTCCCTCGTATGTCAGAGAATGGTCCAAAAAAAGAAACAACAATCCTACAATAACATGGAGTGCGCGAGCGCACGTGTCGTCCCTCGTATGTCAGAGAATGGTCCAAAAAAAGAAACAACAATCCTACAATAACATGGAGTGCGCGAGCGCACGTGTCGTCCCTCGTATGTCAGAGAATGGTCCAAAAAAAGAAACAACAATCCTACAATAACATGGAGTGCGCGAGCGCACGTGTCGTCCCTCGTATGTCAGAGAATGGTCCAAAAAAAGAAACAACAATCCTACAATAACATGGAGTGCGCGAGCGCACGTGTCGTCCCTCGTATGTCAGAGAATGGTCCAAAAAAAGAAACAACAATCCTACAATAACATGGAGTGCGCGAGCGCACGTGGCGTCCCTCGTATGTCAGAGAATGGTCCAAAAAAAGAAACAACAATCCTACAATAACATAGAGTGCGCGAGCGCACGTGGCGTCCCTCGTATGTCAGAGAATGGTCCAAAAAAAGAAACAACAATCCTACAATAACATAGAGTGCGCGAGCGCACGTGGCGTCCCTCGTATGTCAGAGAATGGTCCAAAAAAAGAAACAACAATCCTACAATAACATGGAGTGCGCGAGCGCACGTGTCGTCCCTCGTCTGTCAGAGAATGGTCCAAAAAAAGAAACAACAATCCTACAATAACATGGAGTGCGCGAGCGCACGTGTCGTCCCTCGTCTGTCAGAGAATGGTCCAAAAAAAGAAACAACAATCCTACAATAACATGGAGTGCGCGAGCGCACGTGTCGTCCCTCGTCTGTCAGAGAATGGTCCAAAAAAAGAAACAACAATCCTACAATAACATGGAGTGCGCGAGCGCACGTGTCGTCCCTCGTCTGTCAGAGAATGGTCCAAAAAAAGAAACAACAATCCTACAATAACATGGAGTGCGCGAGCGCACGTGTCGTCCCTCGTCTGTCAGAGAATGGTCCAAAAAAAGAAACAACAATCCTACAATAACATGGAGTGCGCGAGCGCACGTGTCGTCCCTCGTCTGTCAGAGAATGGTCCAAAAAAAGAAACAACAATCCTACAATAACATGGAGTGCGCGAGCGCACGTGTCGTCCCTCGTCTGTCAGAGAATGGTCCAAAAAAAGAAACAACAATCCTACAATAACATGGAGTGCGCGAGCGCACGTGTCGTCCCTCGTCTGTCAGAGAATGGTCCAAAAAAAGAAACAACAATCCTACAATAACATGGAGTGCGCGAGCGCACGTGTCGTCCCTCGTATGTCAGAGAATGGTCCAAAAAAAGAAACAACAATCCTACAATAACATGGAGTGCGCGAGCGCACGTGTCGTCCCTCGTCTGTCAGAGAATGGTCCAAAAAAAGAAACAACAATCCTACAATAACATGGAGTGCGCGAGCGCACGTGTCGTCCCTCGTATGTCAGAGAATGGTCCAAAAAAAGAAACAACAATCCTACAATAACATGGAGTGCGCGAGCGCACGTGTCGTCCCTCGTCTGTCAGAGAATGGTCCAAAAAAAGAAACAACAATCCTACAATAACATGGAGTGCGCGAGCGCACGTGTCGTCCCTCGTCTGTCAGAGAATGGTCCAAAAAAAGAAACAACAATCCTACAATAACATGGAGTGCGCGAGCGCACGTGTCGTCCCTCGTCTGTCAGAGAATGGTCCAAAAAAAGAAACAACAATCCTACAATAACATGGAGTGCGCGAGCGCACGTGTCGTCCCTCGTCTGTCAGAGAATGGTCCAAAAAAAGAAACAACAATCCTACAATAACATGGAGTGCGCGAGCGCACGTGTCGTCCCTCGTATGTCAGAGAATGGTCCAAAAAAAGAAACAACAATCCTACAATAACATGGAGTGCGCGAGCGCACGTGTCGTCCCTCGTCTGTCAGAGAATGGTCCAAAAAAAGAAACAACAATCCTACAATAACATGGAGTGCGCGAGCGCACGTGTCGTCCCTCGTATGTCAGAGAATGGTCCAAAAAAAGAAACAACAATCCTACAATAACATGGAGTGCGCGAGCGCACGTGTCGTCCCTCGTCTGTCAGAGAATGGTCCAAAAAAAGAAACAACAATCCTACAATAACATGGAGTGCGCGAGCGCACGTGTCGTCCCTCGTCTGTCAGAGAATGGTCCAAAAAAAGAAACAACAATCCTACAATAACATGGAGTGCGCGAGCGCACGTGTCGTCCCTCGTATGTCAGAGAATGGTCCAAAAAAAGAAACAACAATCCTACAATAACATGGAGTGCGCGAGCGCACGTGTCGTCCCTCGTCTGTCAGAGAATGGTCCAAAAAAAGAAACAACAATCCTACAATAACATGGAGTGCGCGAGCGCACGTGTCGTCCCTCGTCTGTCAGAGAATGGTCCAAAAAAAGAAACAACAATCCTACAATAACATGGAGTGCGCGAGCGCACGTGTCGTCCCTCGTATGTCAGAGAATGGTCCAAAAAAAGAAACAACAATCCTACAATAACATGGAGTGCGCGAGCGCACGTGTCGTCCCTCGTATGTCAGAGAATGGTCCAAAAAAAGAAACAACAATCCTACAATAACATGGAGTGCGCGAGCGCACGTGTCGTCCCTCGTCTGTCAGAGAATGGTCCAAAAAAAGAAACAACAATCCTACAATAACATGGAGTGCGCGAGCGCACGTGTCGTCCCTCGTCTGTCAGAGAATGGTCCAAAAAAAGAAACAACAATCCTACAATAACATGGAGTGCGCGAGCGCACGTGTCGTCCCTCGTCTGTCAGAGAATGGTCCAAAAAAAGAAACAACAATCCTACAATAACATGGAGTGCGCGAGCGCACGTGTCGTCCCTCGTCTGTCAGAGAATGGTCCAAAAAAAGAAACAACAATCCTACAATAACATGGAGTGCGCGAGCGCACGTGTCGTCCCTCGTATGTCAGAGAATGGTCCAAAAAAAGAAACAACAATCCTACAATAACATGGAGTGCGCGAGCGCACGTGTCGTCCCTCGTATGTCAGAGAATGGTCCAATAAAAGAAACAACAATCCTACAATAACATGGAGTGCGCGAGCGCACGTGTCGTCCCTCGTATGTCAGAGAATGGTCCAATAAAAGAAACAACAATCCTACAATAACATGGAGTGCGCGAGCGCACGTGTCGTCCCTCGTATGTCAGAGAATGGTCCAATAAAAGAAACAACAATCCTACAATAACATGGAGTGCGCGAGCGCACGTGTCGTCCCTCGTATGTCAGAGAATGGTCCAATAAAAGAAACAACAATCCTACAATAACATGGAGTGCGCGAGCGCACGTGTCGTCCCTCGTATGTCAGAGAATGGTCCAATAAAAGAAACAACAATCCTACAATAACATGGAGTGCGCGAGCGCACGTGTCGTCCCTCGTATGTCAGAGAATGGTCCAATAAAAGAAACAACAATCCTACAATAACATGGAGTGCGCGAGCGCACGTGTCGTCCCTCGTATGTCAGAGAATGGTCCAATAAAAGAAACAACAATCCTACAATAACATGGAGTGCGCGAGCGCACGTGTCGTCCCTCGTATGTCAGAGAATGGTCCAATAAAAGAAACAACAATCCTACAATAACATGGAGTGCGCGAGCGCACGTGTCGTCCCTCGTATGTCAGAGAATGGTCCAATAAAAGAAACAACAATCCTACAATAACATGGAGTGCGCGAGCGCACGTGTCGTCCCTCGTATGTCAGAGAATGGTCCAATAAAAGAAACAACAATCCTACAATAACATGGAGTGCGCGAGCGCACGTGGCGTCCCTCGTCTGTCAGAGAATGGTCCAATAAAAGAAACAACAATCCTACAATAACATGGAGTGCGCGAGCGCACGTGTCGTCCCACGTATGTCAGAGAGTGCTTTCCGCCAGGCGTGCACCTTTAGAAAGGAGGGTTATGTGTTTGTCCTGTAAGTGTATGTATGTATCACAACATTTTTGGAATCAATATTAAAAAATGCAAAAAATTAAACAAAAATATTTTATGTTTCTACAGAACCTCCCTCCAATGAAATGCATTTAGAATAACGCGTTTCTAACTATCTTATTCCCTGCGCAAAAAAAATATTTTCTTGGCTCTCGAAAAACTCCTCTTCGGCAGTCATAACCGCGTTATCATTGTGAAATTTAGTTCCACAAATTTCCTCTTTTAATTTTGGGAATAAGTGAAAATCACTTCGGGCTAAGTCCAAAAAATATGGTGGGTGGTCAAGGAGATTGAAGCCAGCACAGCGGATTGCGTTGAGCACAGCGGATTGCGTTGAGCACAGCAGGTTGCGTTGAGCACAGCGGATTGCGTTGAGCACAGCGGATTGCATTGAGCGCAACTTCCGATCGATAAGCAGGAGCGTTATCTTGAAGAAACAACACGCCCAACGACAGTTTTCCACGACGTTTTTCTTTAATCGCTTTCGGAATTAAATTTGCATAATAAGGTCCAGTAATCGTCTGGCTTTTTGACATGGAATCAATAAACAGGATTCCTTCATCATTCCAGAACACTGAGGCCATAACTTTGCCAGCGGTAGGAACAACTCGAAATTTCTTAATGGATGAAGAGGATGGTCGTTTCTCAGACATGCTTTGTCTCGTTAGTTTCAGGATCGAAATTGTGGACCCACTTTTCATCCATGGTGACAAGGCGATAGCAAAAATTATCCGGATCTCGTTGGAACATTTCGAGATTACGCTTAGAAATTTCCAAACGTCGCATTTTGTTTTCGTCGGTTAACATTCGTAGCACCCATCTTGCCGACATTTTTCTGAACTCCAGTGTAACAATTAAAATGGATTGAATGCTACCAAACGATATCTTTAGGAGCTCAGCTAAATGTTCTAAAGTAATTCTTCTGTCTTCCAAAACCAGATTCTCAACCTTTTTGACATTTTCTTCCGTAACGGAGGTTGAAGGCCGCCCAGAAGGCGAGTCATCTTTACAGCTTGATCTTCTCTAACTCATAAATTGTCTCAACTCAATGTCTGGTATATATACCCAGTTAATTCGCTTGAAACCCCCTGCAAGGTAATTAATTCTAAAATATCCTTATACTTACAATACAATATTCTAGCTTTCTGAATTTTATCTTTAACATTATCTTTATATATCTTTCACTAGGGCTCAATTTTCTTAACACAATATGAATTTGTTTCAAATTTTAATAGATTTGTCCTAACTCATTTTCTATTAAGAATAGAGTCGAAGATCGACTACTTAGTACACTCACAACATTGTTTAAAAGTAGTTGCGAGTTAGCTGCCTGTAAACCAAATAGCTTGTTTGACTGTACATTGACAGATGCATCTCGTACTGTTGCCAACACTCGATGAGTGCCTGCCGTTGCTACAGATAGCGCGGTCCTATGGAGCTCAATGTTCGCACTAAGACAAACTGTTTGGGACAATAGTTAACTCCGTAACAATAGCTAACGACGTCACGAGCTTACAATCCCACATGTTGTTGTTGGGTTAGGTTTTAAATAACTTCATTTCTCATGATTTTGCTAGTGTTCAACTTTTATAACTCTTCATAATAAAATTTCAGTTACGCTACTTTAAATGCGATAACTTTACACTTTTATTCATGATCCTAGTGAATTAACGACTTAAGTCGATACTGATGGTATGTACTTTAAATTCTTCGCAGGCATCATCAATAATCTGACGTTAAATTTGAAGATTTATAGAAAGTCATAACAGCTCCCTCAGTAAACTGTTGTAATGATAATAATAGCCGGCAATGGTTGAGGGAAACTCTAAACGATGTACAGTGTACACAGACTGCAAAGTTAATTGCAAAAGTTTTAAATGAAGTCATTAACTCATGAAATAATAGTAAATAATGAAAGTATTGCTTAAGGCGAGGTAGACCCTGTAAAGTAGGTATTTAACGCTACCAACCTACCCACGGGGCGAGCCGTGCGCTTACGTCGCCAGCGTGAACTTACATGAACCCAAAATGTGTCACAGTATAGGTAAGCGTGTCGTGTAGGCAGAAGGTCAATTCATTGGAACGAAGTTCTTTAACGTGGCTTGGCAGAAATCGTCACTAACGAAAAAGCGCGTTCATAGTTTCTTCTTTGAATTTCACACTTTCACTCTCTCTCTCTCTCTCTATCAAGAGAGAAAATTTTCAAATTTTTCTTCATGGGTGTCGTTTTCAAGGTTTTCGAGGGTGCTGAAACCGATAGTAAAGTCAAAATGAAAATCCAAGATGGCGGCCGTGAAAATTTTCAAGTTTTTCATCATGGGTGTCGTTTTCATGGTTTTCGCGGGTGCTAAAGCCGACAGTAAAGTCAAAATGAAAATCCAAGATGGTGGCCGTGAACATTTTCAAATTTTTCATCATAGGTTTCGTTTTCATGGTTTTCGAGGATGCTGAAACCGACAGTAAAGTCAAAATGAAAATCCAAGGTGGCGGCCGTGAACATATTCAAATTTTTCATCATGGGTGTCGTTTTCGAGGGTGCTGAAACCGAAAGTGAAGTCAAAATGAAAATCCAAGATGGTGGCTGTGAAAATTTTCAAGTTTTCATCATGGGTGTCGTTTTCATGGTTTTCGAGGGTGCTAAAGCCGACAGTAAAGTCAAAATGAAAATCCAAGATGGCGGCCGTGAACATATTCAAATTTTTCATCATGGGTGTCGTTTTCGAGGGTGCTGAAACCGAAAGTGAAGTCAAAATGAAAATCCAAGATGGTGGCTGTGAAAATTTTCAAGTTTTCATCATGGGTGTCGTTTTCATGGTTTTCGAGGGTGCTGAAACCGACAGTAAAGTCAAAATGAAAATCTAAGATGGCGGCCGTGAACATTTTCAAATTTTTCATCATGGGTGTCGTTTTCGTGGGTGCTAAAGCCGATAGTAAAGTCAAAATGAAAATCCAAGATGGCGGCAGTGAAAGTTTTCAAGTTTTTCATAATGGGTGTCGTTTTCATGGTTTTCAAGGGTGCTGAAACCGACAGTAAAATCAAAATAAAAATCCAAGATGGCGGCCGTGAACATATTCAAATCTTTCATCATGGGTGTCGTTTTCGAGGGTGCTGAAAGTGAAGTCAAAATGAAAATCCAAGATGGTGGCTGTGAAAATTTTCAAGTTTTTCATCATGGGTGTCGTTTTCAAGGTTTTCGAGGGTGCTGAAACCGACAGTAAAGTCAAAATGAAAATCCAAGATGGCGGCTGCGGAAATTTTCAAATTTTTCGTCTTGGGTGTAGTTTCTAGTTTTCGAAGACACTAAAGTCGACAGTGAGGTCAAAATGTAAAATGAAAATTTTGTTTTTGTATTAAATCATATGTGAGATGAACTTTGTTACTGACGGTGTCTCCCGACTGCACATGTTTTTTATTTATTTATTTAACTGTATACGTACACACATGTAAACAGACCAGAAGAAAGGAACAGAAAAATACTTACAAAGGTAATGCTGATTGCTAAAATAAAACCCCACCGGGTTTTATTTTAAAGTAGGTACCTATATACAAATTAGTTTTAGATATTTATTATATAATACGTATTATTTATTGACGAAACCCAGTGTTATATTGGGGCCATGCCTAAAAGGTTGATTGGAAATGATACGATTGTCGAAATTAAGTGTTTCATAATAGCATAAAAGCAAGGATTGCCGAAAGCTATAGAAGAAAACAAAATTCAAATAGTAAAATATTATAAAATCGAGTGCGTCGGGGGACTTCCGACAGGACCAAAGATCCTTGTGACGTGATGACTCTTACATGATTTTAAATAAAAACAAGTTTTACAGCCGCCATCTTGGATTTTCATTTTGACTTGATTATCGGTTTCAGCACCCTCAAAAACCTTGAAAACGATACCCATAACGAAA
Organism: Fissipunctia ypsillon; assembly: GCA_947568875.1. Taxonomy (NCBI): domain Eukaryota; kingdom Metazoa; phylum Arthropoda; class Insecta; order Lepidoptera; family Noctuidae; genus Fissipunctia; species Fissipunctia ypsillon. Next base: position 24,163,123 of record OX387657.1, on the reverse strand, counting down.
ATTTTGAAAATTTTCGCAGCCACCATCTTGCATTTTTACTTTGACTTTATTATCAGTTTCAGCAACCTCTAAAACCATTAAAACGACGCCCATGACGAAAAAATTGAAAATTTTCATAGCCACACATCTTGGATTTTCATTTTGACATTACTATTGGCTTCAGCACCCTCGAAAACCATGAAAACGACACCCATGATGAAAAATTTAAAAATTTTCACAGCCGCCATCTTGGATTTTCATTCTGACTATACTATCAGCTTCATCACCTCCGAAAACCATGAAAACGACACCCATGATGAAAAATTTCAAAATTTTCACAGCCCCCATCTTGGATTTTCATTTTGACTTTACTATCGGTTTCAGCACCCTCGAAAACCTTGAAAACAACACCCATGAAGGAAACTTTAAAATTTTCACGGCCGCCATCTTGGATTTTCATTTTGACTTTACTATCAGCTTCAGCACCTCCGAAAATCATGAAAACGACACCCATGATGAAAAATTTGAAAATTTTCACAGCCGCCGTCTTGGATTTTCATTTTGACTGTACTATCGGCTTCAGCATCCTCGAAAACCATGAAAATGACACCCATGATAAAAAACTTGAAAATCTTTATAGCCGCCATCTTGAATTTTCATTTTGACTTTACTATCGGCTTTAGAACCCTCGAAAACCTTGAAAACGGCACCTATGAAGGAAAATTTGAAAATTTTCACGGCCGCCACCTTTGATTTTAATTTTGACTTTACTATCGGTTTCAGCACTCTCGAAAATCTTTAAAACGACACCCATGAAGGAAAACTTGAAAATTTTTACAGCTGCCATCTTGAATTTTCTTTTTGACTTTACTATCGGCTTTAGCACCCTCGAAAACCTTGAAAACGGCACCCATGAAGGAAAATTTGAAAATTTTCACGGCCGCCATCTTGGATTTTCATTTTGACTATACTATCGGTTTTAGCACTCTCGAAAACCTTAAAAACGACACCCATGAAGTAAAATTTGAAAATTTTCACGGCTGCCATCTTGGATTTTCATTTTGATTTTACTATCGGCTTTAGCACCCTCGAAAACCTTGAAAACGACACCCATGAAAGAAAATTTGAACATTTTCACGTCCGCCATCTTGGATTTTCATTTTGACTTTACTATCTGTTTTAGCACCCTCGAAAACCTTGAAAACGACACCCATGAAGGAAAATTTGGAAATTTTCACGACCGCCGTCTTGGATTTTCATTTTGACAAAATTTACACTTTGAAAGTCGAGTCGTGACGATTTCTACCAGTTTTAACTCCTACCGCAAGCCGCGTTACAGAACTTCGTTCCGAAATAAGGGTTCCGTTTTTCATTCGAACATACGAAACTCAAAAAAAAATATACTGACTTATTTACATTATATCCTACGAATGAATTGTTCGTTAAATTAGCGGTACAGCCGTGCGCTAGCAAAACGGACATAGGTCCTACCTCAAGGTCAAGGCCCGGCGGGCGACTGAATCGCAGTGCGCAAGCCGCTGTATTATATAATATTTTATTATTAAATGAATTTAACTATTTTGCAAAATGTAACCACAAATTGTTCTTCTATTTGTTATGAACTTTTTACAGATATATTTTTTGGAAGTATTGCTTTCATAAGCTTCAAGCAAAATTAGAAAAACATCAAAAAAATCATCGATTGACTCCTCTTCCAATTTTTTTTTTGATCGAGCGAAGTTTTCGATATTTATTTATTTATTTATTTATTTAAACTTTTCACACTTAAAAAAGTACAAAGGCGGACTTAATGCCTTAGGCATTCTCTACCAGTCAACCAAGGGTGGTGAAGAGATTAGATGGCAGGTGCTCTGTTAGAAATGGAACAATTTGTACATAAATAAGTCATAAACTTATAATACACATACATACATATTTACTATAATATATACCTATATTATATACATATATTATATATAAATTCAAGAGAGAGAGGTTTTGAGATGACTCTACGCTATTTATTTTGAAAATAACTCCGCAATCTCCGCTTAAATGCATACCGACTGGTGGCCATCCTGATGTCAAGAGGTAGCGCATTCCAAAGAAGAATGGACTGAAAATGAAAGGAAGAATGAACAAAGTCAGAAGTATGAGAAGGACAGAGTAGGAGAAGATTGTTAGAAGAACGAAGATTCTTAGCGTGTGAAGAACATAGATATTGGAAGTGAGACTCTAGATAAGAAGGAGGAGTGGGAGAGTTAAGAAGGGAGAAAAGCGTGGTCAAAGCACGCAAATTTCTTCTCTGGCGAATGGGCATCCATTTGAGCTCAGACCTGTAGCTCGACACATGGTCATATTTTCTGAGGTTGAATATGAACCGGATACAATTGTTAAGCAGTCTGTCAAGCTTATCCAGCAACACCGCATTCAAGTCAAAGTAGCACACGTCACCATAGTCAATGATAGGGAAAATCAAAGTCTGCACAAGCATAGTTTTCGTCTTAGCGGGCAAAAAGTTTCTCAGACGATACAGAGATCGTAGAGTACCGTTGACCCTTTGACTAACATTAGAGACCTGGCGCTGCCAGCTAAGCGTCGAGTCAAGATGCAAACCGAGATCTTTCACAGTAGGGGTAATGGGTATGACGGTACCATTGAAAATGAGAGGAGGAAGAGAGCTAAGCGTCACGATATCATGTTTTGAACAACAAAAAGTCAAAGTACATATAGTAAACTACAATATACAATTGTTTTTGGCTTTAAACAATCACTATTTGTTTGTTTATTATTGAATCAAAGTGATGCAAGATTGGGTATAGGTCGCCTTAATGAGAGATAAACACGAGTGTTTAAAAAACTGAGCCGTAGGTGAGGTTGTTAATACACGAGTGTTTTAATACCTAGTTATGTGCAGTTTCACACACTATTTTATCTACTCTCATACATTGGGATTAAACTTATTAAATAAAAGATCATAGCTGTTTTTTACATTTGCCATAAAGTCGTGATAGCATTTATCATAATATGTATAATTTTCTCGACTTTGCTGGTGATGAGTTATTTCCGTCGCCGCATCTAAAATATCAGGCGGAGCCAAATTTTCTTCACATTCCCTCAAATATTCAAATATTAGATATTTTTAACCGCTGAGGTTTATAAACTTGATATGTCTTTATCTGTCAAGTGTCGGGCGGAATTCCCGCGGCGCGACATATTTATGACCTTGCTCACAAAAAATGGTCCACTGATGTTTCAATTGGCTTTTGGCACTTATTGTAAACTGTTTTGGATTCTTGAATAAACATACCATACTATAAAAATAATCTAAACTATACTCGTATTACGACAGATGTATTTATAAACAAAATATGATTACAACAGAGTATGGCCAAAAATGTCGTTTATTTACGTAACATTATTTGCTCAAACAAAATGGTATCCATGATGTTATTTCGTGCAAATGTTATCTAAAACGATGTAATAACTACTTATAAATGAATATTTATCCACTTACCGTCGATTAGACACGAAAACACTTTACTTTCAATAAAAAAACACACGGAGATATCAGTCGCGCCAAATGTCATTGTCAAAACGTCACTTTAATTGTTTTTTTTTCTACGTTCCAAACCGAATCATATAAGTTTTGAAGCATTTAGTTGACGTGAATATCTACCGGACCACAGACTAAAAATGCCTGCACAGGATATTAGCCTTGAATTATAATTAAAAATGGAGATTTAAAAAGCGCGGGTACGGGTGGCACACTTGAGTGCCAGCGCTGTTTGGAGGTTTGGCGCCGAAAAATTTTCCTACGAAATTCAGTACAACAAAACATGAATGGCGCTAAAATCCAGCACATCACCGCGCATGCGCTAAAGCGGCGTTGCGACAGACAACAGTCGCTTTAGCGCATGCGAGTAATTTATGGTCGTCACAATGCATACCATATGCATTGTGACAAACATATTGCTAAGCAAATTATGCTCGTCACGATGCATATGGTGAAGTGAAGCTGATGGTGAAGTACCAGGAGACTCCTCAACGATTAACGTCCCTGCATCGGGAAAAGCAATATTTTGTAAAAGATGATGAGCAGTTGACATTAGGCTGTTGTAACTTAGATAAATTATAAGCCGACCCATTAAAAAAATAAAAATAAAAACATTTTGATCCCGTCAGGGACGAAGTTCCTTCTCATGTATGATTTAACATTTACAAAAACAAAATTTTCCCAGCCCCCACTCTACACTATCCCCCTCACCTCACCCCCCTGTTTGATTTTAGACCAAGGCACTTTTTGTCCTTCTGAATTTTTAATCCAGTTAAAACAAGCACTCGCTTGCATCTTTTTGAAGTCTGCAACTATATTTTGAGATACATCTATAACATTATAAGGATTCGTGTTTTTTTTTAATTACATGTACTATAATTAACTATGAATTACGTTAAAATCAATGTTATTAACATACGATAATACTGTAGAACAATTACAAACTTACAAAGCTCAGTGTGTGTATTTCGTCGTTTTTTATAACCTAGTCCATCACTGAGTCACTATTATTTATATTACCTATTGCTAAATTAACTAAATTTTGACTTCTACTAAACTTAGAATGATATTTGGACGTCATGTTTCGCTAAGTTACATCTAATAACATAATATTATTCACTAAAATAATTGGTTATGACCACAGCGCGACATCGTTCCGTGTGACGTAGAAGTGCTCAACTGACCGATTAGCCGTTGCAGTAAACAAAGACGCGGGATCTCCCCGCGTACAAGTCTCGAATAACCGTTTGGCCTTTATACGTTTAAAATTGTGCCATATAGGCCCTTTTACTGTAGCAAAAAAATAGTATTTTCACCTATAAATGTGTATTTTTTTTAGTGCACGTTATCAACTACAGTAAAAAGAAGCATTTAATACAAAAAGTGAAAATGCTCAAAATGTTGCATTGTCCCTTATACGTAGGACCCATCGATAAGTTGCCATCTGTTAACTGTGATTTGACTGATTCTTCGTGCGTGTGATTATTACTATGCCCTTTGTAGAGCAATAAAAACGGGGCTTTATTTATATCTTCTTGCACGTTGAAGAAGCTTCTCGTCCGTTTTAGTTGCTAAGGCGTAGCGAGTTGCTACGTCGTAGCAGGTCGCTACGACGTAGCGGGTCGCTACGGCGTAGTGAGTTACATTACGGTGAGTTGCTACGCTAACAACGCTGTCGTAGTCGAGAAGCTGCTTTAGTTTTCCAAAACATATCATTATGTCATAACTATCGTTCCCTGCCGTGCTACAAATATAAGCCAGTCAAGCAGGTGGCGTGTAGCCGGGTTGACTCGCGGGGAATGTTCGAGGCACATGTAAGTGTCGTTTGTAATAACATGAGTATGTACCACACGATAGGCGTTGCGTCCAACCCCTCCTGCCGGACCCCCGGCGCGATGGCGAGCTGCAGCGGCGCGCCCACCGCTTCCACCCACACGTCCAGCACGATCGGCTCCACGTCCTGGACCTACACCACGATATAGGTATTAAAGTGAAACAAACGTGTAGCTAGTAAAAAAAATCAAATATCAAAATCATTTATTTGCTTATAATATAAGGGATGTCTCAGTAAGAGTGCACTTTTTAAAACTCTGAAATTTGACAGCTGTCATCTCTGTTTATTCCGATTATTAAAAATGGAGCGCTTTTCGAAAGAACAACGCGTTATAATTGTGAAAACTCATTACAACGGTGAACGGCATTCGTTACAGGAATATGATAACGGACTTCTTGTGGCCTCAACTGGACGGCATGAATCTGGACAACATTTGGTTTCAGCAGGACGACGCAACCTGCCACACCGCGCATGAAACAATCGACTTATTGCAGCAACGATTTCCAGAACACATTATCTTACGATATTCTGATGTCAACTGGCCACCAAGATCGTGCGATTTAACGCCGTGCGATTTCTTTCCTTAGGGTTTTGTGAAGTCTCGGGTTTATGCGAATAAACCCGAAACAATTCCTGAGCTCAAATCGGAAATCCACCAATACTATGCTTTTTTATGGTTGCTATCCCACCAATTCGCACTAAGCGTTTCCAAATGTCTTTTGTGATGCGCACAGCAAAGGAGTGGAACTCTCTGCCTGCGTCTGTGTTTCCGAACGCATACAACCCCGATCTCTTCAAAGTGAGAGTGAACAGGCTTCTTCTGGGTAAGCTCGCTCCATCGTCGACTTTGTCTCTGTCATCTCTGACCTAGACTAGAGTCAAGAGCAAACCAATCTTAAATAAATAAATCCAACGCGTCATCGGTGAGATACAGCCACATCTCTGTGCAAAAGTCATAGAAAATTTCATGAAAAGAGTAATGGCCTATCATCGAAGCCGTGGGGATCATTTGCCGGATATTTTATTCCATACTTAATCGGAACATGTCTTCTTTACAATACAATAAAAATATCACAACTCTGTCATAAAATGCTTGTTTTTATTTTAAAATGAAAAAGTGCACTCCTACTGAGACACCCTTTATAAGAATAAATGTACAGAATTGTTCCCTTATTCTACCTTTAATTTCGGTGTGCAAATATAAAATAAAATTACATATTTTATTTAAATTAATTTATTGATCATAATCATGCAGTCATTAAACAGATAGTTCCATTAAGATTGTATTATTTAATTAAATAAATGTCAATAACAATCATGTCAGTATTCGCCACACAATAATAATAACAATAAGCTGGCAGGACGATTGTCGCCAATAGGTCTGATATAGTGGCGGTAGATCGAATAGCGCGCCGCGCAGGTCTGATATAGTGGCGGTAGATCGAATAGCGCGGCGCGCAGGTCTGATATAGTGGCGGTAGATCGAATAGCGCGCCGCGCAGGTCTGATATAGTGGCGGTAGATCGAATAGCGCGGCGCGCAGGTCTGATATAGTGGCGGTAGATCGAATAGCGCGCCGCGCAGGTCTGATATAGTGGCGGTAGATCGAATAGCGCGCCGCGCAGGTCTGATATAGTGGTGGTAGATCGAATAGCGCGCCGCGCAGGTCTGATATAGTGGCGGTAGATCGAATAGCGCGGCGCGCAGGTCTGATATAGTGGCGGTAGATCGAATAGCGCGCCGCGCAGGTCTGATATAGTGGCGGTAGATCGAATAGCGCGCCGCGCAGGTCTGATATAGTGGTGGTAGATCGAATAGCGCGCCGCGCAGGTCTGATATAGTGGCGGTAGATCGAATAGCGCGCCGCGCAGGTCTGATATAGTGGTGGTAGATCGAATAGCGCGCCGCGCAGGTCTGATATAGTGGCGGTAGATCGAATAGCGCGCCGCGCAGGTCTGATATAGTGGCGGTAGATCGAATAGCGCGCCGCGCAGGTCTGATATAGTGGTGGTAGATCGAATAGCGCGCCGCGCAGGTCTGATATAGTGGCGGTAGATCGAATAGCGCGCCGCGCAGGTCTGATATAGTGGTGGTAGATCGAATAGCGCGCCGCGCAGGTCTGATATAGTGGCGGTAGATCGAATAGCGCGCCGCGCAGGTCTGATATAGTGGCGGTAGATCGAATAGCGCGCCGCGCAGGTCTGATATAGTGGTGGTAGATCGAATAGCGCGCCGCGCAGGTCTGATATAGTGGCGGTAGATCGAATAGCGCGGCGCGCAGGTCTGATATAGTGGCGGTAGATCGAATAGCGCGCCGCGCAGGTCTGATATAGTGGCGGTAGATCGAATAGCGCGGCGCGCAGGTCTGATATAGTGGCGGTAGATCGAATAGCGCGCCGCGCAGGTCTGATATAGTGGCGGTAGATCGAATAGCGCGCCGCGCAGGTCTGATATAGTGGTGGTAGATCGAATAGCGCGCCGCGCAGGTCTGATATAGTGGCGGTAGATCGAATAGCGCGGCGCGCAGGTCTGATATAGTGGCGGTAGATCGAATAGCGCGCCGCGCAGGTCTGATATAGTGGCGGTAGATCGAATAGCGCGCCGCGCAGGTCTGATATAGTGGTGGTAGATCGACTAGCGCGGCGCGCAGGTCTGATATAGTGGCGGTAGATCGAATAGCGTGCCGCGCAGGTCTGATATAGTGGTGGTAGATCGAATAGCGCGCCGCGCAGGTCTGATATAGTGGTGGTAGATCGAATAGCGCGCCGCGCAGGTCTGATATAGTGGTGGTAGATCGAATAGCGCGCCGCGCAGGTCTGATATAGTGGTGGTAGATCGAATAGCGCGCCGCGCAGGTCTGATATAGTGGCGGTAGATCGAATAGCGCGCCGCGCAGGTCTGATATAGTGGTGGTAGATCGAATAGCGCGCCGCGCAGGTCTGATATAGTGGCGGTAGATCGAATAGCGCGGCGCGCAGGTCTGATATAGTGGCGGTAGATCGAATAGCGCGCCGCGCAGGTCTGATATAGTGGCGGTAGATCGAATAGCGCGCCGCGCAGGTCTGATATAGTGGCGGTAGATCGAATAGCGCGCCGCGCAGGTCTGATATAGTGGCGGTAGATCGAATAGCGCGCCGCGCAGGTCTGATATAGTGGCGGTAGATCGAATAGCGCGCCGCGCAGGTCTGATATAGTGGCGGTAGATCGAATAGCGCGCCGCGCAGGTCTGATATAGTGGCGGTAGATCGAATAGCGCGCCGCGCAGGTCTGATATAGTGGTGGTAGATCGACTAGCGCGGCGCGCAGGTCTGATATAGTGGTGGTAGATCGAATAGCGCGCCGCGCAGGTCTGATATAGTGGTGGTAGATCGAATAGCGCGCCGCGCAGGTCTGATATAGTGGTGGTAGATCGAATAGCGCGCCGCGCAGGTCTGATATAGTGGTGGTAGATCGAATAGCGCGCCGCGCAGGTCTGATATAGTGGCGGTAGATCGAATAGCGCGCCGCGCAGGTCTGATATAGTGGTGGTAGATCGAATAGCGCGCCGCGCAGGTCTGATATAGTGGCGGTAGATCGAATAGCGCGCCGCGCAGGTCTGATATAGTGGTGGTAGATCGAATAGCGCGCCGCGCAGGTCTGATATAGTGGTGGTAGATCGAATAGCGCGCCGCGCAGGTCTGATATAGTGGTGGTAGATCGAATAGCGCGCCGCGCAGGTCTGATATAGTGGTGGTAGATCGAATAGCGCGCCGCGCAGGTCTGATATAGTGGCGGTAGATCGAATAGCGCGCCGCGCAGGTCTGATATAGTGGTGGTAGATCGAATAGCGCGCCGCGCAGGTCTGATATAGTGGTGGTAGATCGAATAGCGCGCCGCGCAGGTCTGATATAGTGGTGGTAGATCGAATAGCGCGCCGCGCAGGTCTGATATAGTGGTGGTAGATCGAATAGCGCGCCGCGCAGGTCTGATATAGTGGCGGTAGATCGAATAGCGCGCCGCGCAGGTCTGATATAGTGGTGGTAGATCGAATAGCGCGCCGCGCAGGTCTGATATAGTGGTGGTAGATCGAATAGCGCGCCGCGCAGGTCTGATATAGTGGTGGTAGATCGAATAGCGCGCCGCGCAGGTCTGATATAGTGGTGGTAGATCGAATAGCGCGCCGCGCAGGTCTGATATAGTGGTGGTAGATCGACTAGCGCGGCGCGCAGGTCTGATATAGTGGTGGTAGATCGACTAGCGCGGCGCGCAGGTCTGATATAGTGGTGGTAGATCGACTAGCGCGGCGCGCAGGTCTGATATAGTGGTGGTAGATCGACTAGCGCGGCGCGCAGGTCTGATATAGTGGTGGTAGATCGACTAGCGCGGCGCGCAGGTCTGATATAGTGGTGGTAGATCGAATAGCGCGCCGCGCAGGTCTGATATAGTGGTGGTAGATCGAATAGCGCGCCGCGCAGGTCTGATATAGTGGTGGTAGATCGAATAGCGCGCCGCGCAGGTCTGATATAGTGGTGGTAGATCGAATAGCGCGCCGCGCAGGTCTGATATAGTGGTGGTAGATCGACTAGCGCGCCGCGCAGTGATTATCGATGTTACCATCCCACATGACGAGAACCTCGTGAAAGCTGAGAAAGAGAAACAAATAAAATATCTCGACTTAGCACACGAGCTTGTTGACATGTGGAATGTGACCTCGGCTGTCATTGTGCCGATTGTCGTAACGGCCAATGGCCTGATAGCCGAAAGCCTCGACCAACATCTCTCGAGGCTGTCGTTAGGCGGTTGGATCAAGAGCCTGATCCAGAAGGCAGTACTCCTCGATACGGCTCGTATTGTGAGGAGGTTCCTGTCTCTGCAGCCCTAACCACCGGTAGCTTGGACCCTGCTCCCGATACCGGCGGACCTCTATTTTTTTATATTTTTAAATGTTTTTTTTGTATATATTTTTATTAGAAATATTTAAAAATGTAAATAGATAAGAAAGAAAATAAATAAACGAACAATAAGCTAAATGTACCGATAAGGCTGGCAACAGCAACGACAACAGACATCTCGAAAGGACATTGACCAAGTGACCAAGAAACCTAGTATCAGCATGAAGCATGTGGTGACTCAAGATAAGTCTTTATTTGCGTTAAACATGGTATAAAGGTTGTTACAGCCGGGTATAAATCTACCGGCCGCATGTTTAGCTATACAGGTTATTATAACGGAACGTTACATGAATAATGATGTTTTGTTTATGGTTTGCTAAATGACAATAAATTAAAGATTATAAATGAATGCTTTGTGCTTTGTTTGTGTACGACTTGGAACGCACCGGGAACGTGCGGTGTGCGCGGGGTGTTCGCACAGAACGAATGAAGCGAACGTGATTGCGGCCGCACAGCTGACGCGGGTCCACGGCACTTGCTTCTAGGCTGATCTGAGAGTGCACGTATTGCTTTTTGTCCTGTCGAGCGCCCTAGCCGACACGACCGTTATTTTAATTTTATGTTTTTTCAAAATTACAACAAGTTTTAAAGAAAAGTTCGTGAATAAATTAATTTGCGAGTTCTTGAGACAAGAAGAAGAAGATATGTAGATGGAAGCTATGCAAACTGTCTATTATAACTCCTAGGTACCTAATTATATCCGTCCTGTGCAGGGTGGGTGTGCAGGTGGCAGAATGTGTGGGAAAAGAGTTAGAGGTGTGATGACGCTATATAGAATAGAATTTCTCTTTATTCAAGTGACCAGGACTCAACAAGTCTGTTAGTAAAACTTACGACTATGTTAGTAAATACAGACATTACAGAAACGAGGAAAAACAAAACTTTAAATAATGGCCGATCACTGCTGTGACATCCCATGAGAGACGGCACAACAGCGACCCACACACAAACAGCCAGGCGACTCACAACCATGTCTAAGACACTATTGGAGCTGCGCCATACCCTGCGCACCAGGGAAGCGCACCTTTTACGCATTGTTGTGTCAAAACAATCCACATGCGCATCTGCGAATATCCCCGACGCACTACAGAAACGGGGCAGCCCCACCAGTATCCTAAACGCGTTGTTATATTGGACGCGGAGGGCACTGTACGATCTTTGCGTATATCTAGCCCACAGGCTGCAGGTGTAGAAGGCAGTAAAGTAGGCTTGAAAGAGTGTGATTTTAACTGGAAGTGAGCATCGTGCAAACCTGCGAGCCAGCATGTTCGCTCTGATCGACAGCGCCCTCCACGCCCGTTCAATATCATCATCGTCCTTGAGGTCGGGAATCAATATATGCCCAAGATACTTAAACCTGTGAACTCTCTGCAAAGGCGTTCCAGAGAGAAACACCGGTGGTACTCTATCTGGGCTTTGACCCCCAAAGACCATGCCCAGCCTCAAAGACCATGATCTCCGACTTCTTGGTGTTATGTGCCAAGCCGTGCAGCTTCGCATACGCCTCACACTGAGCAACCAATTTTCTCAGGCCACAGACTGACGCGCTCAGCAGCACCATGTCGTCCGCGTAACTGATATTATTGACGCAGATACCGTCTACATAACACCCGAGCCTGGTACTGCTGAGCTCGCCACTCAACCCGTTCACATACAGGTTGAAGAGCGTTGGTGAGCTCAGTCCACCCTGCCTCACCCCACACTCCAACCCGTACGGATGAGAAAATGACCCAGCCCATCGCACAGTGTTGATCTGGTTTCCATACCAAAACTTGAAGATGTTAACGAGTTTAGTGGGCAAATCAACCCGCTCTCATTTACTCCATAACACATCATAGGAAACCAAATCAAATGCCTTTGTTAAGTTCAGGAAGCAAGCATAATTAGGCGTCCCGCGTTTCGCATAGTACGTCACAGCATGCTTTAAGACACAACACCGCACTCTCCGCTGACAACCCAGCTCTGAATCTGAACTGGTTATCATGGGTAGAAGTACAACTATTTAATTGTGTATTAAGCATGCTGTCAAATACCTTTGAAACCACAGTAGCCAGTGAAATGGGCCTATAGTTACCGCTGTCGGCGATATCACCAGTTTTGTTTTTAGCAATTGGCACCACCACCATTCTCATCATATCACCGGGCAGGTAACTATGGCTCATACAGAAGCTATACAACGTAGCAAGCACCCTGGGCAAGTGAGGACCAGCATATCGGAGGTGCTCAATGCTGAGCCCATCATGACCGGGGGACTTACGTCTCGACATATGTCTAATAGTCCGAGTAAATAAATTTAACCCCTATTACCATGTCGGTCACAACATCGGGCACCGACCATGAGTGTCCTAGAGGAGACTTTACAAAAAATGCTTCTATGAAAAGATTAGCAATGTCCTCAGGCTCACTCATGCCGCCGACACTCACAGGGACTCCCGGTCTGGTATATTATGACATGGTTAGAGGTTTTGGTAGAAAATGAGACATATTTAGTTTTATCCACGTTGAGTGTTAATTTGTTGGAAGCTAACCACGCTGCGCTGGGACCAAATCAAAGCCCTGCTGAGATTATTGACTGTAAACCTTTTGCTTGTCAAATTGTGTATGGCATCACTGGTTGAAAGTCCCGATTGGAAATGCAAGTGGAAGGAGATGGTTTTGTTCTAGGTCATTGACTAAGCGCTTGTTAATGATTCTCTCTAATAATATTTGATAAGGTTGGTAATATGGATATTGGTCTATAGTTACTATTTTACAAAAAAAAAACCCTACAAAGTGAAAAATAAATTTAATTTCGGAAGTCTGTGTCTTTGGATCTGTACTTTAGTTTTTTGCCACTGACTTCCGAAATTCAAGTTATTTTTCACTTTGTAGTGATTTTTTTGGAAGTCGGTTGTTTTTTTTTTTTTGCAAAAAAGATTTTTCGATTTCACTTTGTAATGGGTCGGTTTGTAATTTATCTAATTTACAATAGCCTAATGACAACTTCTCATCACCTTTTACAAAATATTGTTGTTCCCGATGTAGGGACGTTAATTGTTAAGGAGTTATCCTGGTACTTTACCATCAGCTCCACTTCACCGTATGCATTGTAACGAGCATAATTTGCTTAGCTACCATAGTAAAGTAATCGAATCGCACCCCGTGAAATACTTATTATTGAGTAGTTCCGGTGGCCATCTGTAGTCTTCATCATCAGTTCCAGTTCAACAAAATAATGGTGATTACCGAGAGCAAATGTTATAAGTGCATTGTTTACTTCAAATTAACATTGTAGTTGTTTTAATCACTCAGCACCTTATGTCCTCACGCGAAACTACGCCGGCGCGCGCGCAGCGCCACTCACCCCCGCGGGTAAAAGAGTGTCCGATATTTTTCCATCTTCTCGCAAGCACTCGGAACACCACAACATGTATACGCAGGAAACGCCGCCCAATGCGACACTGATAAGCGGCAGCGAGAGCGGTAGCGGATCTGTTCCAAACTTATCCACTTTCAGCGATGAGGACCTAAATGCTAACATTACTTCAAGAAAGCGGAAGGAGCGTACAGAAGAAACTGATAATAAAAAGGACTTCCGGGACTTCTGCACGGAAATGATGAACTTCCTAACCAAGTTTGGCAGAACACAAACGGAAAACCTAAACCAAATTAAAGAACAAATATCGGATATCAAGAACGAAATCAACTACTGAAATTTTTCTCAACAGCTCGGACACACAAAAATAGAAAATATCAAAGCTAAAACAACCGCCACCGAGGACAAAATAAGCGTTTCCAAATGTCTTTTAATAATAATAATAAAAATACCATTTATTTCAGGCGACACAGGCCCATAGAAAAATACCTTAACCTAAACATACATATTTTTATTATCAAACAATTGTGTTAGTAAATAAGGCTTATGACTTTTGTGATGCGTACAGCAAAGGAGTGGAACTCTCTGCCTGCGTCTGTGTTTCCGAACGCATACAACCCCGATCTCTTCAAAGTGAGAGTGAACAGGCTTCTTCTGGGTAAGCTCGCTCCATCGTCGACTTTGTCTCTGTCATCTCTGACCTAGACTAGAGTCAAGAGCAAACCCATCTCAAATATAAAAAAAATATAAATAATAATAAAAAATATAGAAACCGAAATATCCCAGATCAAAAATGCAAAATGTTTGGCACTAAAATCACCCGTCGAGTGTCCGAAAACCTCATCCTAGAACTTAAAGAATGATGCAACCGTCAGAAAAATATTGTGATTGTGGATATATCGGAAATAAACGACAAAAACTGGAAAGCGAGACAACATCACAATAATCGGGAAGTTATGAAGTTAATTATCGGATCGGGCCTTTCGTAAATTTAAAAAGGATCGTAAAGAAGCAAATCGAAAGTTGCTAGAAATCGGTGTAATCAGATGATACGTAACGCTAAGCGCCGCCATATTCTCGAGAACATCTCTTCTTCTTCACCTGCTGATATCTGGAAGTTCCTTGGTAATCTTGGTATCGGCAGACCACGTCATGTGGGTTTTCCTAATACAATTGGCCTTGATGATATCAACCGTCACTTTACAACCACTTGTCATTTGGATTCCCAATTGGATTCAATGGATGTTGTCCCAGACAGTCAATTTCGTTACTGGCTTAACTAGTCCCATCATAGAACCATTTCACTTCTCTCCGGTCACCTTGGACGAAATTAAAAAGACCATCCTGTCCATAAAATCCAAGGCTGTGGGGGATGACGGCATCAGTCGTAGTATGATCGTTTGGATCCTCGATACCCTACTATCTCCGAAAAACCACATCATAAACTTTTCTCTTGATTCCGGACAATTCCCATCTATGTGGCGTATGGCCTATGTTCGCCCGTTCCCTAAAATTTCAAACCCCTCCCTACCCACTCACTTTCGACCCATTTCCATTCTCCCATTCCTGTCTAAAGTGCTTGAGGCCTGCGTACACAAACAGTTTGCGGGGTTTGTTCACCGGAACAATCTTGTTAGCTCGTTTCAGTCTGGATTCAGGCCTGGGCATAGTACAGCTTCCGCTCTCCTTAAAGTGACTGGTGACATTAGAGAAGCGATGGAGGATACTAAGGTTACTGTTTTGGTATTAATTGATTTCTCTAATGCCTTTAACGCTGTCAGCCACGATATTCTCCTTTCTATGCTCTCTCATCTTATGGTTTCGTCCGAGGTTCTGGAATGGTTCTCCTCTCATCTTCGGGGACGTCGGCAGTCGGTTCGCGTTGATGAGAGCTCTTCGAGTTGGCGTGACCTGAATGCTGGTGTTCCACAAGGCGGTATTATTTCTCCATTGTTATTCTCCATCTTGATTAATTTTATAACTCACTATCTTCGGTGTTCGTATCATCTTTATGCCGATGATCTTCAATTTTATATAGCTGCATGGGTGGAAGGTTTATCGGATGCTGTAGCAGATGTAAACCGAGACTTAGACACTATCAAAAAGTAGTCTCATAGTTTTGGGGTATCAGTGAAACCCTCGAAATGTCAGGCCATTGTAATTGTAAGCTCGCGCATGATGGGTAGGGTGACGCTTAGCTCTCTTCCTCCTCTCATTTTCAATGGTACCATCATACCCATTACCCCTACTGTGAAAGATCTCGGTTTGCATCTTGACTCGACGCTTAGCTGGCAGCGTCAGGTCTCTAATGTTAGTCAAAGGGTCAACGGTACTCTGCGATTCCTGTATCTTCTGAGAAACTTTCTGCCCGCTAAGACAAAAACTATGCGTGTGCAGACTTTGATTTTCCCGATCATCGACTATGGTGACGTGTGCTACTTTGACTTGAATGCGGTGTTGCTGGATAAGCTTGACAGACTGCTTAACAATTGTATCTGGTTCATATTCAACCTCAGAAAATATGACCATGTGTCGAGCTATAGCTTTGAGCTCAAATGGATGCCCATTTGCCAGAGAAGAAGTTTGCGTGCTTTGACCACGCTTTTCTCCCTTCTTAACTCTCCCACTCCTCCTTCTTATCTAGTGTTTCACTTCCAATATCTATGTTCATTACACGCTAAGAATCTTCGTTCTTCTAACAACCTTCTCCTACTCTGTCCTTCTCATACTTCTGACTTTGTTAATTCTTCCTTTTGAAGAGTTCGGAGTCCTCGAACCAGGAACGGAAGTCGGAAATGAAACAACGTTCCTCGGTCACACGTATATTCGGACTAACGCACAAAGAAAATTACAAACAGCAAGTGGAATTCTCCAACCCACATAGTCTTTATTATAACGACACAATTATTTTATAAGTACCCTCATACCCATACATCACACCTTTCATATTCAGTCCATTCTTCTTTGGAATGCGCTACCTCTTGACATCAGGATGGCCACCACTCGGTAAGCATTTAAGCGGAGATCGCAGAGTTATTTTCAAAATAAATAGCGTAGAGTCATCTCAAAACCTCTCTCTCTTGAATTTGTATATAATGTATATATATAATATAGATATATATTATAGTAAATATGTATGTATGTGTATTATAAGTTTATAACTTATTTATGTACAAATTGTTCCTTTCTAACAGAGCACCTGCCATCTAATCTCTTCACCACCCTTGGCTGACTGGTAGAGAATGCCTAAGGCATTAAGTCCGCCTTTGTACTTTTTTGTGAAAAGTTATATAAATAAATAAATTAGAATTCTTTTCGTAAACTACCCTAAGCCGATTAAATCTGTGAGACTGGCAAAATATGTGTAAAACAAAAACCGACCCATAAAAGTTCACTTCGAAAATTCGGAGACTGCAAAATACCTGCTAAAAACTAGAACTAAACTACCCGAAAATAAACAGATTTTTTCCGATAAAATCCCAAAACAAAAACAATACTTAGAATCCCTGAAGAAAGAGCTAAATAAGCGTATACAAGATGGCGAAACAAACCTCACTATTACATACGTGAAAGGAACACCTACAATAAATGTTGCAAACCAAAAAAACCAGTAAGTACCCCAGAACAAAATCCCAAACCGGCGGATAGTTTTAGGAAACTGTCTTCAAATCTATATATCTATACAAATCAATAAAATTGAAGTGTCTGTTTGTAATGTCAAAATAACAACTTTTTACTAAATGCATAGGAAAGTATAAACGGTTCTTATAACAAAAAACAATTTTTAACATTTTGTCTGTCTGTTTGTTCCGGCTAATCTCCGAAACGGCTGGACCGATTATGACAGGAATTTCACTGGAAGATAGCTGTTCTAACTGCGGGTAACTTAGGCTACTTTAATTTGAGAAAAATAATTAGGGTTCCGTTCCGCGTAAAAAAACTAAAAACAATTCTCGATGACAGTAATAGGCTATTTAACATCACGCTACGACCCTTAGGAGCCGAGCAGAAAGAAAAAAGTCAGAATTATAAACAAAAAGTCGGATTTGAAAAATTCTTTTTGCGTTTGGTATCCCAACTCTCGAAGACAGTTATAGGCTATTTAACATCACGCTACGACCCTTAGGAGCCGAGCAGAAAGAAAAAAGTCCCAAAGAACATTAAGCGAATACGAAGTAATAGCACGGGCGGGCGATTCAACGCGACGGCACAGATTACCAGATAAATCACTCCATACAAAATTTTCAATACCTTCTAATATGATAGCTTACACCTTCGAGTCGCTAGACGCTGCGAACGAAAATGTACCTAACCTTACAAGCGTAAAGTAAGCTGTGCTTTGTAGTCCGGTCAACGAGGCTTGAGTAACCCGAAAAATTCCTCCGCCTCTGAAATTTGGCATGTGATGAAGTTAGGTGATACAGATTACAGATGTACAATAATCCATCATTATTTTTTACGAGAAGTTGGGCATTTTCACCTTAACATGAAAATCGCTTATAACTCTCTGTGAATATTTCCTCAGCCTGAAATACTTTCTGTATACGTACGTATGTACTAGTTAGAATAAGTATGTAAAGGAATCCAACATTTTTTCGATGTCAGAGATACCCCAAAATTAACTTTTAACATTTTGTACTATAACTTCTACAGAAAAATTGCTCTGCGAATTTTTATTTTTTAATATGTTTTTATATCCTATTCCTATTTATATACATAGCTTTGTTTAGTTATCCATAAGATTTTCCTTTTTTAACATATTTTTTTTTATTTTTGCTTAACTACGTAATGTGAAAAATTGCTCCGTCCATTTTTATATCATTATTAGTTACATGACTTTATATTATAACAGATTTATTAATTATCCAACAAATTTTCAAACGTTCAAATATTTTTTAGGATATGTCCGCTGATTTATGCTAGAGCGTAAGGGTATATTTATTTATTTATTTAAATCTACAACTATAAGTACTCAATACGACAGTGCGGTCATTCAAAAACCACAATATAACTATTTAAATTTACAATTTAAATGTAATACAACTTGTAACACGATAGGAATTATAACACAATACAACACAATAACATTCTATCTACATTAATCTATATTAATTAATAACTTAAAATAAATAACAGTGTCCTTGCGAATTCACTCAAATGACACGTGAAAACATCAATTTTACCATGAAGTTCGTTGATGATACGAACTCTCTGGGTCACAGGTGTTTTGGTGAGTAGGTTGGTCCTGACTGTCGACACGGCCTGCAGTGGTGGGCGCCACCTCCACACATAGCGGTCTGGTACGCAAAAACTCAAGCGCTGAAGCACTCCTGGATTATGCTCGATGCCACGAAGTAATTTGACCAGATACGAGACAAGTGTAAACTCCCGTCGTACCCTCAATTCATTGTACCCGATCATATCCAGCACAAATAGAGTGGGGTGCATCAACGGGTAAAACGGATGTACCCCATAAAGCTTCCTGTACAAATGGCGTATAAACTTCTTCTGAACGCGCTCCAACATTACAGAGTATATGTATGTCCTCATGTGGAGCCCATATGACAGCACTATGTTCCAGATGACTCCTGACTAGTGCGTCATACAGGACTCTGACTGTTGCAATATTGGTGAAGTCTCGTGTCTGTCGTCTTAGTACGAATCCCAAGTTTCTGAATACCATTTTGCAGATCTTAGTTATATGATCGCGAAACGACAATTGAGGAGATAACAGAAAGCCCTAAATCACGTACTTGTGTGTCTCGTTGCATAGGCACTGCGTCCACCACTTCGACCTTCACTAAGCTACTCGGAGCTGCTTTGCCACGCACTTTTGGAGTAGTGTAGGCGAGTTTGCTGTCCACCGTTTATAAAAATGATTGATTCTTGTTTGTATCGCCGTTGAGGTACGACGTGTATTCATTTCGTATTTTTCACATATTCAAAATAAGAAGGTTTCTGATTTTAAGCTCTACTACGACAGTTTTAAAGTATAAATCTGTGTTGGTGCCAGAATCTACGTACGACGTTTAAACATCTAGTTGAGTCATCGTGGAGTATATGCGAGGAACTCAGATAAAATGCAACGATCACCACCACCAGTAAAGTTTTCGTCGCAGCCAGATCTTTCTTCTGAAATGGAATCCCTAAATCAAGAAATTGCTAGAAATGTAAACGTGAGAAAAAACATAAGGAAGAAAAATCCTGATGAACAACAAATGGCAGACTTAAAAGAAGACCTCTTACAGTCATTCAAAGAAATGATGATTGCTGAGATCGCTGATATTAAGGATCAAAATAGCAAGATACTCGAGTCTAATGCTGAAATAAGAAGTCAACTGGAATTAAATGCTGCCCACTATAAGCAAATTTGCAATAAAGTACAAATAATTGAAACTAAGCATGAAGCAGCTGTGGAACGTATTAATCAATTGGAGACTCAGCTAAACGTATTACAAAAACAATTTCTGAAAAATACGGTTGAAGTTAGAAATATCCCGCATGATGACAAAGAAGATGTAAGTAATATTGTCACTAATATATATAAAACCTTGGGGATACCCGAAATGAATGAAAATGCAACTGTATTTAGAATAGGCAAAAAAAATGGGTCAATTGTTATCGAGTACCAGGACAGCAAAAGCAAGGAAACACTAATTGAAGCTGCTAGAAAATATAACTCTGATAACAAAGATAAACCGCTTAGCACCGATATCCTGGGATTTGCAGGAGCTTCTTCACGAATATATGTAACCCAGTCTCTAACCTTCATGTCGAAGCAGATTTTGGCAGCAGCTAGAGAGCTGGTGAAGAATGGATCGTTTAAGTACTGCTGGGCTTCAAGAGGAAATATCTTGCTATGTAAGCAGGAAGGACAGCCTGCCATCGTCATCAAATAACTAAGTCAAATTATGGATCTCACCTCGGAATGACTATCTATTGAAAAAGAATATATGAAGTTATGGTATTTTTTTCTACTTTGCCTTTTTTCTAGTTTGGCTACTTTATATTATTATTTTCAATTTTCTATCTGTTTTTTTAGTCTTAACTCGTGTAACAACATAACAAGCATGCTGGGTAGTTTTTTATATTACAAATGTTATATCTTATTATGTATTATATTTGCGTATTATATCATTCTATTATGTTTATTACAAGTCCAATACAGAAGATAATATAATACTAATTGCAGAAACTATAATCATCAGCCAAAAACATTCCATTAATACAAATATAAATACTAAAGCTTTCTTGCTATGGATAACATAGATGAGGTAGTCACTGAAGTTGATAGAAATATCAACGTCGGTCACTCGTTTTTGGCTGAGGATCCAGAGGTGTTTTCGGAATACAAACTTGACACGGAGTTTTGTTTGAGAATTCATCATCTGCCTAGCCTTTTCCCAACTATATTGGGGTCGGCTTCCAGTCTAACCGGATGCAGCTGAATACCAGTATTTTACATGGAGCGACTGCCTATCTGACCTCCACAACCCAGTTACTGGGTAATACGATACCCCTTGGTAAGACTGGTTGTCAGACTTTCGGGCTTCTGACGACCCGTAACGACTGTCAAAGATCCACGAATGACAGCCGGGACCAATGGCTTATCGTGCTTTCCGAGGCACGGAGGAGTCTCGGTATGTAAAGATGGTCACCCATCCACGGATCAACCCCGGCAAGCGTAGCTTAACCTGATGGATCGACCCATGCGGCTGTTATTACTTAGCCACGAGCTCCTCCTTTTGTTTGAGAATTATTGTACAAAATATACGAAGCATACATAAAAATTTTGAAGATTTTAAAGTATTTCTTGCAAGGAGTAAGTTAAATTATGACATTATAATACTTACGGAATGTTGGCTGCAAGGTTCAAATATGATACCGAGTCTGGACCAATATACAGCATTTCACACAATCAGAACAGTGGTGTAGTCGTTTATATTAGAAGCCAGTTAACAGGTGTCACAGTTTATGAGCCAAATTTTGTGGATGCAGATTGCTTGATAGTAAGAATTGACAACAGTCATGCCTTTACCTGCATGTACAGATCGCCGTCTTTTGCATCGCTCACCAATTTTCTCGGTTCTTTGGAGGAAATTCTGCTAGATATAAAACACGTGCCACATGTTTACTTAACCGGAGACATCAATATTGATATCAGTGACCGCAGTACTGACCAAAGTTCTGATGACCACTTGAATCTTCTAGCAACTCACGGACTTTTACCTAGTCACCGGCTTCCGACGCGTATTAATAAATGTATTGATCATTGTTTTGTTAAGTCAAAGCGCAAAATAATAACTGTGGTCTGTGAATCGTCGGTTACTGATCATAGTAGTATTTAAATTAGTGTACCTTTAACTGAGCAACGTATTAATAAACAAAAAAAAGACTTTGCAAAAAATAAATTATGAAAAGGTATATAAATTGATGAAAGAGTTGAACTGGGCCAATATAACATCTTTAAAAGAACCCAATAAAGCCGCTGAAGTACTTATTGAGAACATATCTGAAATCATTCAAAAATGCAGTCACACAATTACCGTGCCCAATAGACGCCAAACTTTCCAACCGTGGGTAACGCCGGGTCTATTGCGTTGCATTAGATTTAGGGATACATTGCATAGAAGATATCTAAAGTCACCAAATAATCGAGATCTGCAAGTCACCTACAAACGCTACAGGAATCACTGCAACAACATTCTCCACAATTTAAAAAATGATCACGATAAATCAGATTTAAATAATAACAGGAATGACATAAAAAGAACATGGAATGTTATAAAACGTGTATGTAATTTAGATGTATCGAATAAGTCGCAAGTACCGATTGAATTATTAAAATTAAAGTCAACACCGCAAGAATCTGTGGACTTCATAAATAATTTTTTCGTTAATATGGGCTCTAAATTATCAAACAATATTCTACAAAAGTTACAGCTTACGGAGAATGATCTTGTGCACAAAAATAAGTTTACAAATAGTCCCATGAACTCATTTATATTATGGGAGACTGATGAAGCAGACACATACAACTACATACATATATATAGGGGTACATAGAACTATTTTGTCAATAAAAATACGAAATCTACTGGATGGGATGGAATATCCGCTGAGTTTATTAAAAAAACTTCGAAATTGTCATTACACCCTTAGCACATATTTTCAATTTATGCTTTTCTTCCGGGAAGTTTCCAAATGTACTGAAGGACTCATTAGTTATACCTGTATTTAAATCGGGGGAAAGAGACAGTGTCACTAATTATCGTCCGATATCACTTTTGCCTACTGTGGCTAAAGTTCTCGAAAAAAATATAAATAGTCGGCTAATTGGTTATCTAGATAAGAATGACATTCTTTCTAAAAACCAATTTGGATTTCGGAAAAATAAATCGACCATAGATGCAGTTGAGAACTTTGTTACAACTGTAGCTGGCAATCTTGATTGCAAGAAAAAATGCCTTGGTGTCTTTCTAGATTTAGCCAAGGCATTTGATACTGTCTCAGTTCCCTTACTTGTATGTAAATTGGAGGCCATAGGTATTCGAGGAATACCACTTAATCTTTTCCAGGACTACCTGACAAACAGGTCACAGAGTGTAAAAATTGGTAATATTTGTAGCTCTAAAAAACCTGTTAATTTCGGTGTTCCTCAGGGACCAGTCCTTGGACCCACGTTATTTCTGATTTATGTAAATAATCTCTGTAATATTGAAATAGCCGATGCTAAGGTGACTACTTTCGCGGATGATACAGTAGTCTTATTCCAACATGCTACATGGGCCGAAGTCAAGTCGTCAGCCGAGCAAGGACTTCAAAAGATAATTAAATGGCTTGATAAAAAAAAAAAAAAAAGTTTATTTCATACCTCTCATTTGGCTTACACTGCATATCGAGGAGTCTCCATTTGATTACAACCTACTTACCTTGAATCTCTTAAAAACGAAATATATAACTTTCAGTATAAAAAATAATTTACAACCTCCCTCTGATTTCACCTTGAAAGCTCATTATTCTAAATGTGAGAATACTAACAACTGCGATTGTTCATTGTTATCTTCGACTGATAGTACTAAATATCTTGGCATCGAAATCGATAAAAATTTAAATCGGAAACAGTGTGGCGGCATATCTACATCGCCACAATGGAACGCGTCACACTGACGTCACGCAAAATCCTGCATCGCGCAATCAGAGTTTATCGCGCGACTAGCATATATACAACATCCCGACATCAACCGTCGGGCAGTAGCCCACCAGACACAACACCCGTCTGGTTGGAGGATCCTCCCTTTTCATAGAGGATGAGTGAACTTTACTCCCTGTACCTCATGCCTCTATAACAGCATATTAGCAATTTAAAATCTCGAATACGCAAACTGATACCAATTTTCAAAAAAATTAGAAATTTAAAAGATAAAACCACTAACAGAACTGTTTATTTTACATTGTGTCGATCAATAGTTTCTTACGGTATCTCTGCTTGGGGTGGTGCTAAGAAAAGTACAATCATAAAAATAGAAAGGGTGCACCGATGTATTCTAAAAGTTATTAATTTCAAGGGATTTAGGTATCCGACGACTGCATTATACAAAGAATTCGAAGTCCTAAACGTTCGTCAACTCTTTATACAGAATATAGTTCTAAAACAACATATCCGTGAAAGACCAACTAATAAATCTACCAGAAGATCACATGAGGTGTACGTTGTCCCAGCATGTAAAACAACATTTGTACAAAGTTTCTCTTTTTTCCTGGCTCCGTTATTGTACAATCGTGTTAGTAAAATAAAACCCCTAAAAGATATGACTAGTTATGTTTGTAGAAAGGCGCTGGATGAGATTCTGGGTAAATTGGATTATGAACGGACTGAAAAATTCATAAAAATATGTATATAAGATTTATGCTATGTTATTTATTTTATACTCCTTTAAGTTAAAATATGGAAATTTATCATTTTAATTACTTTCACGTTTTAATGAATTATATTAATATATATAGAAAACATAATTATACAAATATAAGTACAGGTAAACATTACTTAAGTATCCAAATAATGCATGACAAAACACATATTGATATATCTATTATCAATAAGTACCAAGACGGAGAGTTGTTAGTTTTAAATTGTTTAGTTTTAATAAAAATTGTTGACTACATTATCGCATTAGGTGGTAAAACCTGTAAAGATAATTGTATGGTGGAAAATAAATAAATAAATAAATATTTACACTAGTGAAAGATATTTAATCGTTTCTTAAGTGTTTACATAAGTATATACGTATGTATAAAAAAATAAAATAAAAAAATAAGTATTACAAACATTACATACAAACACAAAATGTCGTACGTTCATTATTAAACTATATTTATTCTAGTATATACTTTTAATCATCATGCTTGTCTAGTTATTTTGCATATACTACTTGTTTACGTTAAACTTGTAATTCGTCATGGACGTCTATTCCTCATTGTAAGAAAAAACTATTAGCGAAATGATGTTTTATGTTCATTACGATACGATTGACAATTCATCATCGAACGAGAATCTTACCTTGCCGTAACACAGTTTTGACTAGCACGGAAGGTAAAGAACTTTATTTATGTATACCGTCAATGGACATTTATCATTCGTTTATGTTATTAATAAGCAGGTTTTTTTTACATAGTTGCGATGGCATTTTGTTATACTTAATACATATTATTATCTAAGTTTTGATCTTACTGTGTATTTCTTCAAGTGTACTCTTTATAAACTTAGTGTATACTATAAACTTAGAAACTATGGAAGTACTTTAGTTGTAACTACGTTTTATTGTTTACTACTGGTGTACTGTATGTAAGATGTATAAATAAAAATTCTAATTCTAATTCTAAATATTTTTTTTTATCTTAATATGCACAACGTACAACGGCGTTTAGAAATTCGCTTTATATTTAAAAGGAATATTTAATATATGCATTTAAAATAAACTAACTACGGACTAAGGAATAAGTATAATAAATTAATAATGCTTAGAAAGACACCTACTGAGGAGACACCGAGTTAAGAAAAAAAAAGTTTCGTTCAAAGGTGTCTGAATCCAAACAATATACAGGTTGGAATTTTTTGACCTCACCTAGAGGAAAAGTACTCTAAATACTGGAGATAGGAAATTTTACTCAAAAGAAACGTCTTTATTTTTAAAAAGAAACAAATTTTCATTCAAAGATTTTCGAAAATTCGCTTGCGACACTCGGGAATCGAACCGAATAAAATCTGGAAAAAATAACACCCTGTACTTTTATGGCATTAGTCGATAGGGTTAATCTTAAGGTTAAAACCTCTCTAACAAACATGATGAATTAAATGAAAGGAAAACCATAAAATCTTATTTTAATTGAACGAGAAAAATGGGTAAACTAACTAATTAGTTGCTCGAAATGAGCTCCATTTTGTTGGATACACAGGAGATAGGGTGATTCTGCCCTGAAGCCCAATAGCGATAAGACATATACCAATGGAAAGATCTCATCAAGGAGAATATTTCTTATTATGAAGACTTCTGTTGTTGTACAATTGAAATTCTGGTATTTCGCCAATTAATTAACTTTCATTAATTCTTTGCCTTGCAAACATCATCTTTCAAGCCTATAATGGATATTTTAAAACATTGGCCTCCTAGATGCCGTTTTAGGAACAATGTTTTTAAGAGTCGTTCAGCCGGTTAGAACGTTAAGCCTGCTGCATCCCCCAATAGCGTTAAGATACATGCCAATGAAAAGATCTCTTCAAGGGAAATATTTCGTGGTACGACAACGTCTCTCGATTTTAGTCAGTGAGAGCTATAGAGCTATAAATATGAGTAATTAAGCATTATTAAAATTCAGGTATTTCGACAATTAATTAACTTTCACTATTTCTGTGCCTTGCAAACATCATCTTTTGAGCCTATCACCGTCCACTTTAAAACATGGCCTACGAGTATACCATATGCCGTTATAGGAACAATATTCCTAAGAGTCGGTTGGACATACATGTTAAACCTGCCGAAACTCCCAATACCGTCAAGGTATATTTCATTGAAAAGATCTCGTCTCGAAGAACGTTTGTTACTACTACAACTTGTCTGAATTATTAGTTTGTTCGGCGTTAAATCATCGTAAATGTGACGTTAACATCAACACTTAATTTTTGTCATAAGTTAACTAATTAATAAACAGTAACTTGTAAACATCATCATCATTATATTAACACAAAAAAAATTACGTCTGAATTCTCGAAAGGGAGGCAGATAGGATATGTACACACGGCTACATATCAAGCTATACATTTCCAGTAAATGCTGTCCTCTCATTGTAAGGAAATGCAATGCGAGATTAGCTTATACTAGGTATGTATAGCTTGATATATAGCCGTGTGTACAACTACATTTCGGCTACAGATGTAAAAATACCTCTTCAGCCATTTCAGAGAACAATTTGTGTTCTCTTCTATCTACAAGTATAAAACAAAATCTTTTTTCATGTATCTGTGTGTGTCACTTAGTTCTTCTAAACTACTCTTAGTATCTTGTTCTTCACGATCAATTAGAAAACTTTTTTCCGAAGGTTTAAGTCTATAATACAGTAACATTTTAATATAGCACAGATATCTAGAAAGAAAGAAAAATAGGTTTATTTTTCACAGAAACACGTGCATATAAAACGATAAGAATAATCAGAAAAATAAAACAAAATAGATCCACATTATAATCACGAGCTCAAAACAGAAATAGTCGGCAACTGGACGTCATGACTGTGACAAGAAGGCTTCTACTCAGCATGATGCTGTACTATGAGGGACCCACAGCACAGCGCTGATTTTCAGTGGTCACCCGAAAAAGACGTACGGAAATCAAGTCAGGTTCAGTGATCAGTACATAAATAGTTACATAACAAAACAACCAGTAACTACTTAAAATATGCTGCAACTGTGCAACCAAATATATGGATAAAAATTATGAAATAACCTAATAATTACTCCGCAGGCATAGCAGGTGCGTGCATAAACAATATCTCGATGTTTTGACATGTCGCCACATCAGTACTAGATTGTCCCGACAACACAATAGAAGCTACTCATTTACTTGACATTTATTTTTCCTGATCCCCAAGTCTTGTCGGATAGTCGTTTTTGTAACAAATGTTTCTCTTAAAAATCACTTATGGCTGTTGGGCACCAAGAACATTCCTTAACTTCGATATTCAAGTTCACCTATTTAGGTCATTATCGCCGAATTTACTAACCATTGGCAAAAGTCGTGTTAGTAGCAAAGGTGAAATCTCTTTCCATTGGTATATATCTTATGGCTATTGAGCTTCGCTTCGCTTTATGAGCTTCCATAGTTCAGTGCCCATTCTCCTTTATTCTTTTAAGGAATTCATTTCCAGTAACTTTACATAGTGAGTTGTGATGATTATTGAAAATCGTAGTGTGAACCTCAGTTCTTAACTCGTTTACAGTTGCATAGAATTATTGGTAAATTTGATTTTTAACACATCCCCATAAAAAGAGTCTTATATCTAAAAAAATATAAAGCGAATTTCTAAACGCCGCGCCATTGTACATTGTGCATAGGAAGATAAAACATTATTTGTAATCACGGTGGCTAGCAAACTCGCCTACACTACTCCAAAACTGCGTGGCAAAGCAACTCCGAGCGGTGAAGTGAAGGTCAACCCCGGAAGGGTTTTGTGAATGACTGCACTGTCGTATTGAATACTTATAGTAGTAGATTTAAATAAATAAATTAATATACCCTTACGCTCTAGCATAAATCAGCGGACATATCCTAAAAAATATTTGAACGTTTGAAAATTTGTTGGATAATTAATAAATCTGTTATAATATAAAGTCATGTAACTAACAATGATATAAAAATGGAACGGAGCAATTTTTTACATTACGTAGTTAAGCAAAAATAAAAAAAATATGTTTAAAAAGGAAAATCTTTTGGATAACTAAACAAAGCTATGTATTTAAGGATATAAAAATATATTAAAAAATAAAAATTCGCAGAGCAATTTTTCTGTAGAAGTTATAGTACAAAATGTTAAAAGTTAATTTTGGGGTATCTCTGACATCGAAAAAATGTTGAATTCCTTTACCTACTTATTCTAACTAGTACATACGTACGTATACAGAAAGTATTTCAGGCTGAGGAAATATTCACAGAGAGTTATAAGCGATTTTCATGTTTAGGTGAAAATGCCCAACTTCTCGTAAAAAAAAATGTTGGATTATTGTACATCTGTAATCTGTATCACCTAACTTCATCACATGCCAAATTTCAGAGGCGGAGGAATTTTTTGGAAGTCTCCATACAA
This sequence comes from Fissipunctia ypsillon, assembly GCA_947568875.1. Classification (NCBI taxonomy): domain Eukaryota; kingdom Metazoa; phylum Arthropoda; class Insecta; order Lepidoptera; family Noctuidae; genus Fissipunctia; species Fissipunctia ypsillon. Next base: position 24,134,117 of record OX387657.1, on the reverse strand, counting down.
CAATATCCTCGTTGATTGGACTATTGTAGCTGCGCGCCGCCGCATGGTTATTGTGAATTGCCAGGGCTGCCTTTTTCGAAAAAGATGTCAGTAGGTATTTGTAATACACTTTATGAAATAAAATAAAATGAAATGCTTTTTCATGTTTTAGCATTTTAATTGTTAAAAATACTTATGAAACACCGAGGAATATTTTTATGCTAGGTAACTATTTAGTATTGACCACACCCCAAAACTGCAGTTGTAAGACAAGTAAGGCTCACATCTTACGCAACGTGTAGTACCTAACTATTTAATAATCAGTGACGTAACCACCCCGCATGGACATAAATACGAATGAAATACGAAATGGGGGAAACTGAAAACACGATTAGTTGATTTGTTCGTTCGTTTACACAATTAGCGTAAAAGGTAACTACTATGCTTCTACACTATGAAAAAACCTGCGCTGGCGCCATATTGTGACGCCATGCACGCTTTTCTAACACTTTCACGCTTTTAAATAAACAATAATCATATGAACATAACATTAACAAGATAATAACGATTCAGTACTTGGATGGGTGATATTATTGAAAATTAACTTGCACAATGTAGATTTTTGCTAAACGTAATTTTCAAATGACAGTTGAAAAATGGAGGGCATTGACCTTTTTATTCTTATCTCAGACACATAGTAGAAGAAATTACGTACCTACCAATAAAATACAAAACACGAAACATGCTAGTTTAAACAATTTACCTATTTAAAAAACGATAGTAAAACTATATCAGCAGGTAAACTGAAAAAAGATAACTTTTTTATCTCTTCTCTTGCTAGATCTACATCCGTCAACTGCACATAATACACCAGAACCAGCCATATCATAAGAATTTGAAACTATATAACTATGCATACGTACGCGCCTCGCGGCTGTTGGCTACCCACTGGGAAATGGGTTGCTGCCCGGCTGCCGGTAGATAGTTAGCGCGCGTAAGTACATGGAGTGATTTATCTGGTAATCTGTGGCGACGGGTCGGGGGACGAGGGAGTTTTATTAAAATGTGGCTGTTATTTTAGTATATTGTATATCTTACGACATCCTCGCGAACGAAGTCGCGGGGCACAACTATCTATACAAATAAATAAAACTAACTAAGATAGTTTTAGGAAACTGTCTTCAAACTATATATGTATACAAATCAATAAAATTGAAGTGTTTGTTTCTAATGTCAAAATAACAACTTTTTACTAAATCCATAAGAAAGTATGAACGGTATTTTTATAACAAAAAAGCAATTTTTAACATTTTTGTCTGTCTGTCCGTCTGTTTGTTCCGGCTAATCTCCTAAACGGCTGGACCGATTTTACTAGCAGATAGCTGATATTACGGCGGGTAACTAAGGATACTTTTATTTTAGAAAAATAATTAGAGTTCCACGCAAAAAAATTAAAATCCATGAAATTATGAACAAAAAGTCGGATTTGAAAAATTCTTTTTGCATTTGGTAACCCAATTCTCGAGGATAGTTATAGACTATTATTATCTACTAACTATTACCATCAGGAGCCGAGCAAAAAGAAAAAGTCAGAAAGAACACTAAGCGAAAATGAATAGCACGGGCGGGCGATTCAACGCGACGGTTGGCGACGGGTCGGAGGACGAGGGAGTTTTATTGAAATGTGGCTCTTATTTTAGTATATTGTGTATCTTACGACATCCACACGAACGAAGTCGCGGGGCACAGCTAGTAGTAAATAAAAATGAGGTATTTCCATTGCATATGTCTTCACTAAGATTCCTTTATGCAAACTTACGCAGTATTCGCAAGCCTGGGAAGTTCGACGAAATAAAATGCATTCTAAAATCCACAAAAATGACTACTCATGTATTGATTTTTACTGAGACGTGGATTAACTCAGAGTCTGATGCGAAACTATTTCAACTACCTAGCTATAATCATATCTACGAGGATTGTAAAGGCAGAGTTTCCATTTATGTGCACGATAGTATTAAATATGATATAACGGAAGAACTGTGCGAGAACGGAAACCACCATTTATGGATATATATAAATAAGCTATCATTAAATATTGCAGCGATTTATAAACCGGGGGATACCAACGTAAATAACTTTTTAGAAATGTATTCATCCCAATTTGAGCGTCGAAGAAGATCAATAGTTTTTGGAGATTTCAATGTAAATTTACTTAGTGCAAACAGTAATGTGTCAAAATACCAACATGGAATCCAAGAAGCTGGCTATAGCATAATGAACAAATCATGCAGCACACGTGACACGGCCACAACAAACACAACACTGACCATGTATGCACTAATATAAACAACCAACTCTCAGCGTCTCGCTAATTGAATCAAGTTTTTAATCATAACATTATAAACTCAATGAATTTACGAAATAGTTTATGGCAACAAATCAAATCAGACCCAGAGAACGACGGTTTACGAAAAAAGTTCCAGAAAGAACAACAGAGAGTGAAGATGCTAACAAACACGCATAAGAAGACCTATTACTATAATTTATTTCAAAACTGCAGTTATTAACCAAATAAAATGTGGGACCTAATTAGATTAAATTAACTTAGGATTAAATAAAATTAGAGACAGCGCTGCTTCTCCCAAACTAATGTCAAACGCTGGCCTTTTTAATAGAAGGTAACTCAATATATGACTTGTTTAATTTTTTTTTCTCATCTATAGGTGCAGACTTAGCAAAAAAAAAAAAAATACCAGACACATATCACCCAAATACGAGCAACATTCTAATGTATGATCATAACTATACATATGACATAACACTAAACGAACTAACACCGTGCACCACAGAGGAAATAAGTAGAATCATTGATGATCTCGACAGTAACACTAGCACTGGTCTGGATGGTATTAGTACTCAGGCAATAAGTAGAAACATTGATGATCTCGACAGTAACACTAGCACTGGTCTGGATGGTATTAGTACTCAGGCAATAAGTAGAAACATTGATGATCTCGACAGTAACACTAGCACTGGTCTGGATGGTATTAGTACTCAGGCAATAAGTAGAAACATTGATGATCTCGACAGTAACACTAGCACTGGTCTGGATGGTATTAGTACTCAGGCAATAAGTAGAAACATTGATGATCTCGACAGTAACACTAGCACTGGTCTGGATGGTATTAGTACTCAGGCAATAAGTAGAATCATTGATGATCTCGACAGTAACACTAGCACTGGTCTGGATGGTATTAGTACTCAGGCAATAAGTAGAAACATTGATGATCTCGACAGTAACACTAGCACTGGTCTGGATGGTATTAGTACTCAGGCAATAAGTAGAAACATTGATGATCTCGACAGTAACACTAGCACTGGTCTGGATGGTATTAGTACTCAGGCAATAAGTAGAAACATTGATGATCTCGACAGTAACACTAGCACTGGTCTGGATGGTATTAGTACTCAGGCAATAAGTAGAAACATTGATGATCTCGACAGTAACACTAGCACTGGTCTGGATGGTATTAGTACTCAGGCAATAAGTAGAAACATTGATGATCTCGACAGTAACACTAGCACTGGTCTGGATGGTATTAGTACTCAGGCAATAAGTAGAATCATTGATGATCTCGACAGTAACACTAGCACTGGTCTGGATGGTATTAGTACTCAGGCAATAAGTAGAAACATTGATGATCTCGACAGTAACACTAGCACTGGTCTGGATGGTATTAGTACTCAGGCAATAAGTAGAAACATTGATGATCTCGACAGTAACACTAGCACTGGTCTGGATGGTATTAGTACTCAGGCAATAAGTAGAAACATTGATGATCTCGACAGTAACACTAGCACTGGTCTGGATGGTATTAGTACTCAGGCAATAAGTAGAAACATTGATGATCTCGACAGTAACACTAGCACTGGTCTGGATGGTATTAGTACTCAGGCAATAAGTAGAAACATTGATGATCTCGACAGTAACACTAGCACTGGTCTGGATGGTATTAGTACTCAGGCAATAAGTAGAAACATTGATGATCTCGACAGTAACACTAGCACTGGTCTGGATGGTATTAGTACTCAGGCAATAAGTAGAAACATTGATGATCTCGACAGTAACACTAGCACTGGTCTGGATGGTATTAGTACTCAGGCAATAAGTAGAAACATTGATGATCTCGACAGTAACACTAGCACTGGTCTGGATGGTATTAGTACTCAGGCAATAAGTAGAAACATTGATGATCTCGACAGTAACACTAGCACTGGTCTGGATGGTATTAGTACTCAGGCAATAAGTAGAAACATTGATGATCTCGACAGTAACACTAGCACTGGTCTGGATGGTATTAGTACTCAGGCAATAAGTAGAAACATTGATGATCTCGACAGTAACACTAGCACTGGTCTGGATGGTATTAGTACTCAGGCAATAAGTAGAAACATTGATGATCTCGACAGTAACACTAGCACTGGTCTGGATGGTATTAGTACTCAGGCAATAAGTAGAAACATTGATGATCTCGACAGTAACACTAGCACTGGTCTGGATGGTATTAGTACTCAGGCAATAAGTAGAAACATTGATGATCTCGACAGTAACACTAGCACTGGTCTGGATGGTATTAGTACTCAGGCAATAAGTAGAAACATTGATGATCTCGACAGTAACACTAGCACTGGTCTGGATGGTATTAGTACTCAGGCAATAAGTAGAAACATTGATGATCTCGACAGTAACACTAGCACTGGTCTGGATGGTATTAGTACTCAGGCAATAAGTAGAAACATTGATGATCTCGACAGTAACACTAGCACTGGTCTGGATGGTATTAGTACTCAGGCAATAAGTAGAAACATTGATGATCTCGACAGTAACACTAGCACTGGTCTGGATGGTATTAGTACTCAGGCAATAAGTAGAAACATTGATGATCTCGACAGTAACACTAGCACTGGTCTGGATGGTATTAGTACTCAGGCAATAAGTAGAAACATTGATGATCTCGACAGTAACACTAGCACTGGTCTGGATGGTATTAGTACTCAGGCAATAAGTAGAAACATTGATGATCTCGACAGTAACACTAGCACTGGTCTGGATGGTATTAGTACTCAGGCAATAAGTAGAAACATTGATGATCTCGACAGTAACACTAGCACTGGTCTGGATGGTATTAGTACTCAGGCAATAAGTAGAAACATTGATGATCTCGACAGTAACACTAGCACTGGTCTGGATGGTATTAGTACTCAGGCAATAAGTAGAAACATTGATGATCTCGACAGTAACACTAGCACTGGTCTGGATGGTATTAGTACTCAGGCAATAAGTAGAAACATTGATGATCTCGACAGTAACACTAGCACTGGTCTGGATGGTATTAGTACTCAGGCAATAAGTAGAAACATTGATGATCTCGACAGTAACACTAGCACTGGTCTGGATGGTATTAGTACTCAGGCAATAAGTAGAAACATTGATGATCTCGACAGTAACACTAGCACTGGTCTGGATGGTATTAGTACTCAGGCAATAAGTAGAAACATTGATGATCTCGACAGTAACACTAGCACTGGTCTGGATGGTATTAGTACTCAGGCAATAAGTAGAAACATTGATGATCTCGACAGTAACACTAGCACTGGTCTGGATGGTATTAGTACTCAGGCAATAAGTAGAAACATTGATGATCTCGACAGTAACACTAGCACTGGTCTGGATGGTATTAGTACTCAGGCAATAAGTAGAAACATTGATGATCTCGACAGTAACACTAGCACTGGTCTGGATGGTATTAGTACTCAGGCAATAAGTAGAAACATTGATGATCTCGACAGTAACACTAGCACTGGTCTGGATGGTATTAGTACTCAGGCAATAAGTAGAAACATTGATGATCTCGACAGTAACACTAGCACTGGTCTGGATGGTATTAGTACTCAGGCAATAAGTAGAAACATTGATGATCTCGACAGTAACACTAGCACTGGTCTGGATGGTATTAGTACTCAGGCAATAAGTAGAATCATTGATGATCTCGACAGTAACACTAGCACTGGTCTGGATGGTATTAGTACTCAGGCAATAAGTAGAAACATTGATGATCTCGACAGTAACACTAGCACTGGTCTGGATGGTATTAGTACTCAGGCAATAAGTAGAAACATTGATGATCTCGACAGTAACACTAGCACTGGTCTGGATGGTATTAGTACTCAGGCAATAAGTAGAAACATTGATGATCTCGACAGTAACACTAGCACTGGTCTGGATGGTATTAGTACTCAGGCAATAAGTAGAAACATTGATGATCTCGACAGTAACACTAGCACTGGTCTGGATGGTATTAGTACTCAGGCAATAAGTAGAAACATTGATGATCTCGACAGTAACACTAGCACTGGTCTGGATGGTATTAGTACTCAGGCAATAAGTAGAAACATTGATGATCTCGACAGTAACACTAGCACTGGTCTGGATGGTATTAGTACTCAGGCAATAAGTAGAAACATTGATGATCTCGACAGTAACACTAGCACTGGTCTGGATGGTATTAGTACTCAGGCAATAAGTAGAAACATTGATGATCTCGACAGTAACACTAGCACTGGTCTGGATGGTATTAGTACTCAGGCAATAAGTAGAAACATTGATGATCTCGACAGTAACACTAGCACTGGTCTGGATGGTATTAGTACTCAGGCAATAAGTAGAAACATTGATGATCTCGACAGTAACACTAGCACTGGTCTGGATGGTATTAGTACTCAGGCAATAAGTAGAAACATTGATGATCTCGACAGTAACACTAGCACTGGTCTGGATGGTATTAGTACTCAGGCAATAAGTAGAAACATTGATGATCTCGACAGTAACACTAGCACTGGTCTGGATGGTATTAGTACTCAGGCAATAAGTAGAAACATTGATGATCTCGACAGTAACACTAGCACTGGTCTGGATGGTATTAGTACTCAGGCAATAAGTAGAAACATTGATGATCTCGACAGTAACACTAGCACTGGTCTGGATGGTATTAGTACTCAGGCAATAAGTAGAAACATTGATGATCTCGACAGTAACACTAGCACTGGTCTGGATGGTATTAGTACTCAGGCAATAAGTAGAAACATTGATGATCTCGACAGTAACACTAGCACTGGTCTGGATGGTATTAGTACTCAGGCAATAAGTAGAAACATTGATGATCTCGACAGTAACACTAGCACTGGTCTGGATGGTATTAGTACTCAGGCAATAAGTAGAAACATTGATGATCTCGACAGTAACACTAGCACTGGTCTGGATGGTATTAGTACTCAGGCAATAAGTAGAAACATTGATGATCTCGACAGTAACACTAGCACTGGTCTGGATGGTATTAGTACTCAGGCAATAAGTAGAAACATTGATGATCTCGACAGTAACACTAGCACTGGTCTGGATGGTATTAGTACTCAGGCAATAAGTAGAAACATTGATGATCTCGACAGTAACACTAGCACTGGTCTGGATGGTATTAGTACTCAGGCAATAAGTAGAAACATTGATGATCTCGACAGTAACACTAGCACTGGTCTGGATGGTATTAGTACTCAGGCAATAAGTAGAAACATTGATGATCTCGACAGTAACACTAGCACTGGTCTGGATGGTATTAGTACTCAGGCAATAAGTAGAAACATTGATGATCTCGACAGTAACACTAGCACTGGTCTGGATGGTATTAGTACTCAGGCAATAAGTAGAAACATTGATGATCTCGACAGTAACACTAGCACTGGTCTGGATGGTATTAGTACTCAGGCAATAAGTAGAAACATTGATGATCTCGACAGTAACACTAGCACTGGTCTGGATGGTATTAGTACTCAGGCAATAAGTAGAAACATTGATGATCTCGACAGTAACACTAGCACTGGTCTGGATGGTATTAGTACTCAGGCAATAAGTAGAAACATTGATGATCTCGACAGTAACACTAGCACTGGTCTGGATGGTATTAGTACTCAGGCAATAAGTAGAAACATTGATGATCTCGACAGTAACACTAGCACTGGTCTGGATGGTATTAGTACTCAGGCAATAAGTAGAAACATTGATGATCTCGACAGTAACACTAGCACTGGTCTGGATGGTATTAGTACTCAGGCAATAAGTAGAAACATTGATGATCTCGACAGTAACACTAGCACTGGTCTGGATGGTATTAGTACTCAGGCAATAAGTAGAAACATTGATGATCTCGACAGTAACACTAGCACTGGTCTGGATGGTATTAGTACTCAGGCAATAAGTAGAAACATTGATGATCTCGACAGTAACACTAGCACTGGTCTGGATGGTATTAGTACTCAGGCAATAAGTAGAAACATTGATGATCTCGACAGTAACACTAGCACTGGTCTGGATGGTATTAGTACTCAGGCAATAAGTAGAAACATTGATGATCTCGACAGTAACACTAGCACTGGTCTGGATGGTATTAGTACTCAGGCAATAAGTAGAAACATTGATGATCTCGACAGTAACACTAGCACTGGTCTGGATGGTATTAGTACTCAGGCAATAAGTAGAAACATTGATGATCTCGACAGTAACACTAGCACTGGTCTGGATGGTATTAGTACTCAGGCAATAAGTAGAAACATTGATGATCTCGACAGTAACACTAGCACTGGTCTGGATGGTATTAGTACTCAGGCAATAAGTAGAAACATTGATGATCTCGACAGTAACACTAGCACTGGTCTGGATGGTATTAGTACTCAGGCAATAAGTAGAAACATTGATGATCTCGACAGTAACACTAGCACTGGTCTGGATGGTATTAGTACTCAGGCAATAAGTAGAAACATTGATGATCTCGACAGTAACACTAGCACTGGTCTGGATGGTATTAGTACTCAGGCAATAAGTAGAAACATTGATGATCTCGACAGTAACACTAGCACTGGTCTGGATGGTATTAGTACTCAGGCAATAAGTAGAAACATTGATGATCTCGACAGTAACACTAGCACTGGTCTGGATGGTATTAGTACTCAGGCAATAAGTAGAAACATTGATGATCTCGACAGTAACACTAGCACTGGTCTGGATGGTATTAGTACTCAGGCAATAAGTAGAAACATTGATGATCTCGACAGTAACACTAGCACTGGTCTGGATGGTATTAGTACTCAGGCAATAAGTAGAAACATTGATGATCTCGACAGTAACACTAGCACTGGTCTGGATGGTATTAGTACTCAGGCAATAAGTAGAAACATTGATGATCTCGACAGTAACACTAGCACTGGTCTGGATGGTATTAGTACTCAGGCAATAAGTAGAAACATTGATGATCTCGACAGTAACACTAGCACTGGTCTGGATGGTATTAGTACTCAGGCAATAAGTAGAAACATTGATGATCTCGACAGTAACACTAGCACTGGTCTGGATGGTATTAGTACTCAGGCAATAAGTAGAAACATTGATGAT